>JAHWFP010108210.1:45238-89910 GCA_023313725.1 Lithobius niger
CCTTTAAGCCCTAAACAGACTGGCTGCTCGCGGCTGCACGGAGTCGCAGTATGGTGTAAAAAAGACTTCAATGTTGGTCCTTAACGCAACACCAACCATGCGATTGCGGCAATTTTGACCTTGTACGCACGTAGTCGCGCATTGAAATTTTCGCACGAAATTTTCTTCTGTCTGGAGAGGCCTTTACTCTAAAAGGATCATCCCGTGCGATATTTGGCGCTTCCAATGCATCTCTACTTTTGTTTCTGTTGCCAATTGAACCGAGTTCTAAGATTTGCATTGACTAATCGCTAATGAAAGAATGCACTGAATTGCGATGGAACCAGTTATTTGAAATAGTCAAGAGTCTTAACAGTTTTCCTATCTTAACTGCATGGCTGTTGTAAATTAATCTTGCATTTCGACGTTCCAAGATCTGTAGAATATTTGGTGATGAAGGCAGCAGTTTTTGAACTGATAAAAATAACAACCAGAAAAACAAACGTAGTGTCACGATGCGGAACCAGATTCAAAACAGAACTGTGTCTCTCACCCATTCGTGGGAACTTGTCATGCCTCAAAGTTTTTGTAACCGTCCAGCGAACTTATTCTGACAAAATTTTAAAACTTGACGATGAAGGAGAACTTGGCTAATCATTAGTCTCATCAAGAATTTATAGGGTTTGGGAGGAAAATTTGTAACTCTAAAAAGTCCCTATTGAAATATGTTAGATTCGTCCCTGTTAGTTCCATCCGAGATTTAAGAGGGCGCCACCTGGTAATTTTTGCTCATTTTTTCAGCCCAAATCTAAAGTTAACTAAATTACAACTAAGCTAAACTAAATAATAATTAAAACAAGCTAGTTTGGTTTAGTTTAGTTTAATTTTAGGCTGAAAACGGAGTAGAAATTCCCACATAAAACACATGGCGCCCTCTATAAACTAAGACTGAACTAATACGAATGTATCTAAGATGGTTTCAGTATGGGTCTCAGTCAGAAATTCTCCTCCCCAACCCCATAAATTCTTGGTCTCATTTACATCGTATCTGCATGGTCGCCTATGCATTCTTGCTTACCTATATTTTTGTAAGCACTCTTGCTTTGTTTCTGAAGCATTGGCTTTTTGGTTGATATATACCCTGTTTAATCACATATTTTTGCTTGCCTGATAAACATTGCTACCTGTTGATATAACTTGTTAAAATTTTACTCTTTTTGCTGCTTGTTAAATATTGCTACTTTTAACTTGACGAAGTACACAAAGTAAATTGCTCGGTTTTTCACCAAGCATACCTACTGTAAATTTAATTCCCACAGCATAAATAATTATGCAAGTAATATTATCTTCTAAGGCGTTTACTCATGCTCTCTGTAATGTTCCATTTATTACTTGTTGCATGTATGTATTTTTTTATGGTTACTATTGTATGGTTTTCTTTTTGTGTGAAGAGGTGTTATTTGTGGTGGATTTATATATTTTATTGTTATGGCAACCGCCAATCTTGTAATACCCTAATTGGGCGATTCGACTGTCAAAATAAAGTTAAAGTTATCATCATACTTTGAAATTTTTTTTCCCCATAAGCTGGCCAATGGCTCCCGAAATATCGACACCTCTCTACGCAGTGTAACTACGAATGTGTGGTATTAATCTCCAATCAAAACTTTCCCAACAACAAACTCACCTCGTTTTGTTAATAAAATAGAATGAGCACTAAGAAGGATAAACGTTCCAAAAAGCAAGCAGTTCTATACACATAAGATACATAACTACTACGTTTTGAAGCAATTTAAATTTATTCAATAAATAAACAAATAAATAAAATCCCTGCTTTGTTATCACACATCACATATTACGGCTTAGAAGCCAAAGTCCAGTTAACACGTTAAAAAAAAACAACATACAAATGGAAAAACATAACGCCCATTTATTAAGATAAATAAAAATGTGCATAAGGCTGCTTAAAAACTTTCTATAGGTATCCTCACCTCTTGCCTGCTAGAGCAGTGAAGGGTCACGGAAGGGAATTTTTGGCCTTGTTATTTATGTTGGTTTGCCCTGGTGAGAGAAATCGGAAAAACCATAATTTGGAAATCGGGGACATATTCTTTTAATGCATGGTTTTCCAGCATGATCCGGTTGTGTACAGGAGAATTTTGCGTGAGAAGACAGAGTTTTGGATATCTAGCCTTGCTTTATATTGTTTTTCGTGAAATAAAATTCGTGTGTTGTCAAGGGTTGGGAGTGTGCCCTGTCTTTACCTTATGTTGGACGAGTGCATTTGTATGTTATTTTTGACGTTAAATGTAAACAAAAGACTCTCTACCAACAAATCTTTCGAATGAATGAATCGTTTATTCCGGGGCCTCGGCCCGAAGCCATGCGCCAACCCAGAATAGCGAAAAAAATAATGAAAAAATAAATTTATTCGTCTAACACACGAGAAAGACAGGGCGCACTCCAGATTTTGAGAACACACGGGAAAGACAGGGCGCCCTCCAGATTTTGAGAACACACATGAAAGACAGGACGCACTCCAGATTTTGAGAACACACGAATTTTATTACGAAGAGCAATTAGGCTACAAAGCAAGGCTAAATCTTGAAACTCTCTGCATATTCACTCAAAATCCTTTTTTATAAACACAACCACATTATGCCAGAAAACTGCGCATTAAACACATTAATACCCCGTTTTACAAAAACTGTGAATTTTACAATTCTTTTCACAGGGCAAATCGATGTAAATAGCATGGGAAAATTCCACTTCCCTCATTTTTCACTCCTCTAGGAGGCAAGAGGTCAGGCTACCCAACCGAAAATTTCTAAGCTGCCTTAGTTTTATTTATCTTTATTGACGTGCTTTACGTTTTCCCATTTTTATGCATTTGTACTCGGCGATAGCTGGAGTGAAGACTTGCTGGAGTCCGCACTTCACCAATATACATACTCGGCGATAGCAGACCTAAAACTAATAACATCTTCGTTCCTATTCACTATTTTTTTTTTTTACCAAACTAGGCCAGATAGTAGATAGGTATGGAATGGTTCTCAAAGAGACCATTTTTTCAATTGGTCGAGCCATTCCGGAGTTACCGGGAGAGAATATTACACTTTCTTTGGGGCCGCGGCCCTGAGTCATGCGCCCGCTGCTCTATGTAAACTCCTGATCATCCCCAACACAACAACGCAACACGGGACCCTGAATGATCAGTTTTATTGTTTTACATTGTTTTAAACATTGTAATTAGGTAACAATGCCAATCAGCAAATGCCAGCTGCAAGGTATAGACTGAACGGTAAAGAAATGCTAACAATACTGGTGAGCCATGCTATAGGTACGTTCTTCGTGCACGTTGTATGTATTTGCTGAACAGTTTATTGTTGTTTGGTGCAAATGAAAGAATCCATGTCAGCTAAATGAATATAGATTAAAACCAAATTAAGCTACGTGTCAACCTCGGATTGGCAGCTAGAAACGGTAGGATGGCATCATGATGCAGGCTTTCACAGCTGAGCTGAATTGTTTCAAAGTGGGCAGCAACAATTAACTGCATCCACGCGCAATCACACCTTTGCAAATGAAAAAAAAAAAATTACTGCCAACAATTATTCACCCGCGCCGAGATAGGCAACAAATATCACATCAATTCAATTGTCGAGGACATAGCCATAGCCATAAAAAAGGTACACGAATTAAAAACAAAAAACGCCAAGCATGCCGTAAAAGATTGGTTATATCGTTGAAGTTTCACTTGTTAAAAGGTACACAGATTAAAACTGATGATTTTTAATTGAGATAAGAAAATGAACCATTGAGAAAATTGCTTATGTTTAAAGGCTGTGGTGCTTTTACAATAATTTAAGGTGGGAAAAAAATTCTTTTGTTTGAATGCCAAAAAAATGTGTTGTGCCTATTTCATGTTCACATCATGATTACAAACAACTTTTTCTAAGTTAAAATTTAATACTTTTATTATTATGCTGATTAGACTTAATTAATTACCATAATTAGCTTAAATCGGCATTTCAGTAAAAGACTTGTAAAAACCTTTCTAATTAATATTTTTCAAAGTTTATCGCATCATTGGAAAGGTAAACCTTAGAGCTAGGACTTAAAGCAAAATTTGAAGAAAATAAAGAATTTTTTAAGTAGTTTAGTGGCAATTAAAAAAAATACCATTTTTCACATAAAATATTAGGCTTTTTTATTTTTAAAAATTGTTAACTCAAACTGCAACCTCATTAAAATTTTTTTTTGGTTTAAGTCCAACCTACTATATTATACCAAAGTTGCATGCTTTCTTTCAACAAAATTGAACCAAAATTGTGGGTTTTACAGTTCCTCACAGCAGCAAACACGACGTAGAAAAACTGAAAAACACAATTTTTCAGGAGAGAGAAAAGAAAATAAAGTTTCACTTGATCTATTACTCAGAAGCCCCAGCTCCATAGAAATGTCCTTCTTCTTATGACCAAAAAAAAAAAAAATTGGGAAAATGTTCTCAAAGGTTCAAAGTTTCTAGACTAAAAAAATAATATTGATTTTTTTTTCGAAAAATCATTTTTGAATGGTTATGTGCCACCTTAATTGGTAAAGCACAACAACACGTTAGACATCTATACAATTTTGTCAATTGTACATTTGCTTATTTCAATCCAAAATCATCAATTATTATCCGTGTACATTTTAACAAGTAAAGTGAAATTTCAATCATATAACCCATCTTTTACGGCAGACTTGAAATTTTTGTTTATAATTTTTATTTGATTGACGTGTTATCTTCTTGGCGGCTTAGCCGCGTTATTGTGTGCGCGGCGTATCTTGAGTCCTGCATGTATTTTGTGAGCGGCTACGTCTTCCTGGAGAGGGTGACTTTAATCGATGGTCGCCATTGTTTTTGTAACCATCTTGGATATCAACAAGGCATGATGTTACTGAAAACGTACAATCGATTATCTGTGTTCGTTCTGCGGAGAACTCAAGATTGGCCGTGGACGCTGTATGTTGCTTGACAACGAAGCGGGAATTGCTTCGAGACGTCGCAATTGTGTATTTAATGTTTTTTTTTTTTGGGGGGGGGGGGGGGGTGTAGAGCAAGCATCGTAAAGCAGCATTCCTGTACTTCGTATTACATCTATCGAATCGCAGGTTCAGAGCTTTAATATAATTTAGTCAACCGATGCACGGAATGCGAAAAATGCGAACACCGTAATGCTGCTTGCATCAGAGTGGAAGCAACAAATGACGTATTTGCTTAACCTAAATTTCAATCCAAGAATCGCACAACCCCCATTACCTCCGTATTACTTTTACCCTTCCGACCGCAGTACTATGTCTTCTAGCACTTACACCGTGTAGGAAGTCTATCTATCTATTCAATTAGCCGTTAAAGGATCAAGCTTTTTACGCGATCAAGTGGTGCGTGCGTAATTGGCAAAAACACTGAGCAAACCTTACCCTTTACAGCTTGGAATTTTGCGTCAGGGATTAAGGATTACATTGGTGAAAGATGCAAAAAAAGAAAAGAAAAGAAAGGAAAGGAAAACCGGGGGAAGAAAAAATTGCAAAAGCCCGTTTGGCATGCACGTTCCGAAAGCAAAGCCCCCAGGCGAGCAAGTTCGTTCCCGATTCATCCATTGGCCATTCGCCGCGGTTAGGGAGTTTGCAAGAACCTCTTTCACTCCCTTAACCATTCGCTTCAAGTCTATTAACATGTGCTCAACGACTCATGATCGTGTTGACTCGGCGGCTTTAGATTCTTGATGCTCCAACCGCGTAAAGGAATTAGAATCTAATCCCTTCAAATTGTCCATGTATATACCGCCTGTCGATGGACAGGGGTTGGAGAATTAGACGAGACGGGAGAACCCTTTTGTACTATGAAGACCGGGACTTGGAGTGACGTGATTTTTTTCCCCCCTTATTCTTCTGAGCCCAGGACTTGAGAGACGGATATTACAAAATATAAGCACTGAATATTAGATTTATTTTATCGGTTGTTTGCTGTTCGAAATCGTAGAAACAGCTCGAAGAAACAGGAAAAATACCGTGAGGACTGCCACGGTTGGTGTATTGGTTGGATTTGTGTATTAATGGATTGCACCTGGATGTAACATGCGCTTTTAGGTGTCACTTTACGCGTCAAGTGCTACATTAATGTCTGATTAATTTCCCCGAATAATTAGTGAATAATTAATAATGTCTTATTAATTTTAATATCTGAAACATAAAATCCCCGAAACACCTTACCCAATTACATTGATATACAAACTTAAATCCAGAAATTGGCAATGGAAAACATGTGGAATTTTAGAAATGATTCCGACAATGAATTAAGTTATTCTGACCAGATTTATTCTGGTCTGATTAATGATGTCTTATTAATTTTAATGACTGAAGGATAAAATCCCCGAAACACCTTGCCCAATTATATTGATGCAAGAACTTAAATCCATAAATAGGCCATACAATGCATGTGGAATATTAGAAATGAGTCGGACAATGAATTCAAAAGGTAACGTGAATAAAGACAGACAGATGACAGACCAGGTAGTGAGAAGTTGTTTTGCTTTGCTTCTCGAAATTCAAAAATTAATTTGTCACTTAAAGACAGAATTAAGTACTAGTCGGCAGTGGCGCACCCCAGGAAGTTGTTGGCGTTGGCGGGGAATTAGGGGGAGAAATTGAATTCAAACTGGCGTCCGAGACTTCAGCTATAAGGGTCAAGGGAGGAGGGGAGGGGGTTGTCTGAAGTTCCAGGGCATCATCAAATTTTCATGGAATTTTCAGTATTTTTTCAATTGAAATAAATGCCTTATTTGGCAATTTTATCAAATTGTCTCTTGAATTGGGTGGGAGAAACTTGCACGGGCGGGGGGAAGGGGAAGGGGGTGGGTGAACAAATAATATTCACTAATTACTCGGTTATGGTAAATGCACCACTGCTAGCTGGTGGGATTAACTTAGCGCTTAATTTTGGCGGGTAGACCTACAACAAAATTTGGGTAGCACACCTCTTTATTGCCGGTTTGCTTTTAGGAAGCACCCATCCCTCCGTTGTCATGCTTGTCCCTTCACTCTCTAAATTTATGTAAACTTGTGTGCGTATAACTCAATATAAAAAAATAATGTGCATACATTATTTACATGCATGATTAAAAACTGGTTTAGCCTAATAGTTCAAATCAGTAATTTATTAAAACAAATTTAAGTCCCAACTTAACGTTATGTGGAGGAAATGGTAGCTACATGGCGCGTCGACAGCTATGTTATTAGCGCCAACCTCAATCACACTGCGGTGGTCCGGGTTGCCAATGAGCTACACATTACTGAGATGTTAAAGGGATATACCCTCCAGCGCCATTTTTCTCGATCCCCCACATCAAGTACGGCTCCGAAGGTCTATTTACTTACCGTTAGTCTTTCCCTTGCTAAAAATCAGTTTTAAAATGTTGCGTCTAGGAGATTTTCTGTTGAATATTGGGGAACTTTATTTACGTTCTTCCAGAACGTATATGATCCTTTGAGCGCCTACAATGACCTAGAAGTTTTATCTGTGTGTGCGCAGTACTAATGTTAATCGTTTACTAATAATTACTATGAGATCAAAAATTTAAAAGACTAATGCAGTTAAAATTTAAATGAATTATTCGAATAGATCGCCTAAGCAAAATTATAAATTGTGATTTTGAAATACGAGAATCATTCCGGTTTGTGACGACACAATTAATGCGTTCACGCTGGCTTGTGTATTAGGCGCAATGCCAACTGAGGAAGTAGCTGCATTCTTCGCTGCGAGGAACGAAGCTACTGTCTCAGTTGACCTTGGTTATGGTTACGCGATCGACGCGTGGCTGTTATAAGGCAGGCAGAAGGTTATAAGGCAGGCGGAATGTTGCTTTCAACATCACGGTAAACAGCCGTGGCTCGTGGTAGGGGCAGCGAGAATGGGTTCATCGGTTATTCATGCCATTCCGCTCACATGATTCGTTATAGCCTACGTTTTGCGAATGACGTTAATTCTTGGCTGGAATTAAAAAATATCCTACTATTCTAATGCAAAAGACTTCACAGCCGTAAAGCCTGCGTTTCAACTGTCCTTATTTCACTGACCGTGACAGGATTGACTAACTTTCAAAACCTACCAACGCATCATTCTGGATAGAGTTTGGCTCGTCACGTAGGCCTATGCTATTTGTTGCTACGTCAGCCGTGTACCTTCCAAATCCACAGTCAGAACTCGGCAAATTTAACAGAGCGTTCCAAACAGCGGAAGTGACGTTTCCGTCAACGACCATCTGCTCGTTCAGCCCCCGTGGTTGATTTGCGCGTGATCGCGAGGTAACAATTCTTCGACTAACTCGTGGTGGAGTCCGCCAGTCACGTCGAAAGGTGACGTCAACTTTCGTTCAACAGACACTTTTGGAATGCTCTGTTGTGTTAGCTCCCGGTTTTCTGTGTATTAAAGGTGCAAAAACTGTATCCAGACTGACGAATATAAACAGTGCGGAAAGCCAAATGGACTTGATAAGTGATAAGTCAGTATAGATGTAACCTACTTCCGTTGCCTTTCGGACTTTGTCAGACTCCCTGAGCGGGAATTTAACCCTCGACCTTTGAAACCAAAGGCCGAAGTCCTACGGCTAAGCCATACTGACGGGCAATTTGACCATAAATTACAAGTATGACCATATAAATAGCAAATATGTCCATACATGATCATAAATTACCAGTATGATCATCAATTACGAGTATGTCCATAAATGACCATAAATTATCAGTATGACCATAAATGACGAGTGTGTCCATAAATTACAGTAAGAGCATCAAAAACGAGTATGTCCATAAATAACCAGTATGACCATAAAATGACCATACATTACGAGTATGGCCATAAATTACGAATATGGTTATAAATGACCAGAAATAACGAGGATAAATGATAAATAAATGCCCATAAATGATATAAATGACAAGAACTTGGCCAAGTTTGGGAGTTTTGGAAACACTGACAGAACAGTATTCCCCTTCTTATTCTGATATTGTTGACTTTTTTTTTTTAAATGTTCGTATTTTATTCCATCTATACCAACTCAGTAATTACTCAGCGGTCAGTAGCTAATTTTCCTGAAACAGAATACCGTAGTTTGATCACTGAGTTAACCTAACAATCTGTACTGTAAAATCCGTAATCGTATTATGGACCGGAAATCCCCCTCATCCAGTTTAACAACTTTCGAATATAGAGATGCAGACAGGGGCACGAGTTGGTTCCCGCCCGTCTCAGTCACTACCGCCGGCTACAAAGTAACTCTAATTACAGGTAGGCAAGGGCAGGCAATGACTGTCATAACAGGGCAAGAAGGCGTCATCCAAAAAAGCACGTTTGCTGCAAAAAATCTTGGCTCCAAACAATACCGCCCTTCAAATTGCCGTAGTTACAAAAACATGAGCTCGTCTGTATGAAAGTTGAGAACCAAAAAAGGAGGAAAATTCAGCCCTGATCTCTATCTTTTTTCCAAACGCCCTGCCCATGAAACCTACACCTTCCTAATTACATCTTTTGTGGCTACCTCACTAACATGGTTGTTTACCTTAGCTTACTCATCTTTTTAAAAGAGAGGTGAAAATATTCAAATTCGAGCTTCATATAAGCTGAACAAAGAAAAGAAATTAACAAAGGCAGCCGGCTGTATTATAACGCTTAAACAAGCGGCTGCAGCGACTACCAAGTCGCAACCGGTCTTCTGTACACTTCTGTCACTTCAACCACTTCCGCTTCATATTCCGGTTTTTTTTTCTTCTTCATATTAACTAATTTTTGGATGTTGAATCTAATGGTGAAAGCACTTTGTCTCTGTGTGCACGTACTGTTCCATAAATGATGAGTTCACTCTGCCATTCCCGGTCACTTGTGGCCCACTTCCGCTACGTACTTCCGGTTCGTTTTTTATTCTTTTGCACTAACTTTGGGACGCTGACTCTAATGGTGAAAACCGTCTGTCTCTATTACCGTTCCACTGATAATGGGCTCACTTGCAGGCCACTTCTGGTCACTTGTGAGCCACTTCCGCTACATACTTCCGGAATTGTTTTTTTTTTATTCCTTTTAACTAACTTTTGGACGCTGAATCTAATGGTGAAAACCGTTTGTTTCTGGCGCCATTCCGGAATTGAAAAACGGCGACGGATGGATGGACGAACAAAGTCTTTGCTACTCAGCCGTTTCGGCTGTACATAAGACTAAAAAAGTTTAAACTTTTCGTATTAATAGGGAAACAATAGGCTAAATGCCCAGTGGGATCGAAAGTGAAACAAAAAGAATGGGTCAGAGTGGCTTGTTCCCTGTGAAAAATTCCATGCCGTTCACCACATCAAGTTACGTTTTACCGTAGTCGTAGATTTAGAAGACTCCTTGATATTCGGTGTTGGGCGGGTGGGGTGAAGCTGTTGTTTTAACCGATGATTGGATTTATTGCAATTAGTTGCAAATAAACATTAATGGTTGTAGATAATATGAAGGAAAATTGAAAGTAAGCCATCAGCAAAAATCGTAAACCGTGGAAATAACGTATGTAGTAGAGCAACCCACTTTTATACACTGACCCGGATTCGAACTGGCGAACCAGTCCATTAAAAAAAAATCGGTCTCCAAAAAAACCAGTAAGAACAGTCCATATTGAGCATGGAATCCTGGAATCAGATTGCAATCCTTGAACAGCCGTTGCTTTAAGATTCTTTTTTGCCTTTTGTTGTTGTAAATTTTGGCTTTTCCTCACAATTTTATCTACAAAAAGGTCATCCTAGGTAGGGGGGGGGGGGGAGTGCCCCAAGTACCCCAATCTTGGGGGCTATTAACGATACTTAACAATCACTACTTACGTGTGTAGCTTTAAAATGCCTTTTTTTAAAGCTAGATGCATTGTTTTAAAAGAAGCGGTAAAAGAAACATATCTAGACACACGCTAGTGTGTCGCGCCAAGTTAGGCAACAAACATCACAACAAACATCACATCAATTCAATTGTCGAGGTTGTAAACCATTGTAGCGCGACGCCATTGCGTCAGTATCTTATATCTTGAAGCATAGTTGGGCACATTTCAGGTACTTGGGGACAACTAATAATGCGGTACAAAAGCTTAAATTGTGTTGAAATCGAGAGCAAGCTAGCTAGCTAGTCCGCTCACCCCATGTTAAATCCCATAGAGTGATTATTCATCGATTCCGAGATAACGGAAAGGCTTCCAGCTATGAAATTGGACGAATGGGTGCACTACAATACGAACTGCGTACCTTTTATGGTTTGGAGCCTGGGGCATAAAACAGGGATGGCGTGGGAGAGCGCGTAAGTACGAAAATATTGTTATAATCATTGTTACTATTGTCGGCATCGTCTCTCATTGGACGGCCAAAGTTCTGACAATAAGAACGTGTATACTGACGTACGTGCCTAGGCACATACTAGTGTATCACAATAAATCTAAACAACGTTGCAAAGAAATAGCATTCACGTCCAATTCACTAAAAATAAACCAAGTGCAAAAACAAAGCAAAATAAACAAAGCCAAAAACTGGAAAAGAGGCAACCAAGTTACAACACACCAAAACATTCGCCAACTTAATCGCACCGAATAATACTTTGGACGTTAAATGAAAACTTGAATATTGCTACGGAAAGTAGCAGTGTTCTAATTTTCATTTAACTTTCGAATTATTAAGTGGTGCGATTAAGTTGGCGAATGTTTTGGCGTGTTGATATCACTCCTTTGAAGGGCCGAACCACTCGGAACTTGGCGGCCATGATACAACTATACAGTACAAAGGTAAGCTGGAAATGAGCCAAACAGCGAAAATCGTACACTAGAAATTACGTAGTACAGTAAGCCACCTTTACGCACTTATGTTTCATTCGAGTGAAAGTTTTAAAACGGTATTGACAAGACGTAAAGTATAGTAAATTCTTATTCCAAGAATAAACCTTAGTGTAAAACATAATGCCTCCCTCACTGAGACGACTTGTGATAAGGGCATGCTAAGAAAAAACAAATTTGAAGGAAATAAAGACAACAGTGCAAGTGCAAAAATAATTACAGAGCCACATTAAAATTTTTATTGAGAACATGTATAAGATAACAAAAGGTTGTAAACTCCATGTTCGAATCATGATATTTCGTCAACGTTTTTCAATTATGAATAATAAAACAATTGATATTCCTGCTGCTTAATGAACAATTATGTTTGTACGTTTCGGAGCAATAATGCCCGTTTGTGTTTTATTTTCTGCTTAATTTTTAGTGGGATCCTCGTTATCACACTTTTTGACCCCGTGTTATTTGAATGCCGTCAGGGAAACGGAAATGTTTATGCGTGTCATAAAGGTCACGCATTTTATTTAGGCTGTGTCTCTGGTCCCGGTAACGAGATACAGTTTTTAAAGACTCTGGTCCTGGTGAAAACTAAGCCTTGATCGTATTAAAGTGAACATAACCTGCCTTATCACGCCTAACCAACCCTAATCAACTGTAAACTTTTCCAAATATTCCTTAAAAAGACCGTTTTGTGTTTGCCGGGATCCATACATAGTCACAGAGCTGCGATCCCAGCAACGCGTCCAAGAGAGGCTTGAAACATTTACGGACCGACCGGGACTAGAGACACTGCGTTTTATTTAGCACCATCTTGGCATATATCCTGGATTTGATTGGCAATCATGTCTTACTTTGACTTATTTTTCCCTCACTTCCACATCTGCCTATATACGGAGGCCACATAATCGAAGATTAAAACCATCCGAACAGCTGACGTTCATCGTTCCCAAAACTCGATCAAGGCTTTCATTTGTTCTTTGTGTGTTTAGAACTATTTAATATGGCCAGGGGTCCTAATATACAGACGTATTCAGAACCCACATTCTAATTTAACAAACATAAAACCCCGTATGCTGCGCGTGCGTATTAATGAAGGCCTTCCCAATATTTCTACACGCTTAAGAGCGAGCGTATGGTCGTACGTTGTGAATACTTAGTAGGTAATGTTGTTGGTTCAGTCAACCTTGAAACGCGATTAGGGCGAGTCTTTAGTCTACCATCCGTCTATGCCTCCCTCTCTCCGTATGCAATCCTTTGGGCACGAAACAGTGAGATGCTCCGAGGGACAGCGCCAACGTTCGTTGATGTGACAATGAGCCGCAGTTTCGTAAGTTTTTTTATGGTTAACTGCAGTTTTTTTTAATAAATTTTGAACGTCTTTATCGTTTCATCTGATCAAGGGCTGAACGCTGATCCCCGTCCACCCATCACGTAATGATCCAGCCGACTGGCACAATAGCAAGAAACAAGAATGAATGCAATGACGCTTCCAGCCTGCTCGTCAAAAGAGCCAATCGGATCACGTGGATTTCTTCACATCATTACTTCTACTCGAGTAAATTACCCCAAGGCATTTTTTTTTTGCACTTCTCGTTTTTCATTTGTTAACAATAATGTCGGCATATTACTACGGGCTAATATATACAAATTCGTAGATAAGGTTCATTAAAAAAAATGCGACGTGTGGAATCAATAGGCTCTGCAGGTGTGACAGAAAGAAAGCTTTTTAGAATAATGGGTTTTTTTCGTTCATTTTTTTATCATTATTCTTACGCGAGGGATTTTTTGCGTTCAGTGTTTAGTGCCATGGTGAGGAGCGTTGAATACTGTGTCGAACAGCCATCTAGACTGCGAGGTTTAGCGTTTTTAATGACGGTCACTGACCGAATTTAAACCTGAGCAGTAAACCCATTTTACAAATTAGAATTGCTGTACACATTTGGTACAAAAACTTGCTATGTCCGGTAAGCAAATTATTCCCATTGGGACAGAAATTCATGCTTCCATTGGTCCATTTAGTGGGCTGTGCGGTACGTTTTTACTTCTATTGTTTATTATTCTGCAATATATTTCTAAAAAACTGTATACAAAAAAGATTAAAAATAAATAATGATAAACTTTTTTCTTAAAATGCACACGTAACATTGTTCTTTGGTTCTGCAGTCCTGAAGACCCCATTTTTGAAAGTTATGGTAATATAGTAATTTCAAACTATATATAGTGTGCGCGGCGTATCGTGAGTCCTGGAGTCCTATGAGCGGCTGCGTCTTCCTGAAGGGGGCGGCTTTAATCGATGGCCGCCATTGTTTTTGTAACCATCTTGGATATCAACAAGGCACTCTGCTGCCAAAAACGTACAATCGATTATCTGTGTTCGTTCTGCGGCGAACTTCAGATAGGCCGCGCACACTTTAGGCAAGTATCCCTTCCTCCTGCCAGTGACATTTAATCTGGGGTGAAATAGCATACATATACAGGGTGATCCAACTAAAGTGTTATGAGCCGATATTCCGAGAATGGCTAATGAGAGAATAATAATGATAGAAATGCAATGATGGGGGTGATGGGGGACGTTTACACAGGAAAACAGAAATAACCTTGAATTGATATTTCAAGGTCATCCTCGTGCTATCTTCCAAACGAGATACAATACGGCAAAAAAAAAAAATTAGAAAGTTGGACGCAAGGACACATGACCAACGGGAAAAAAAAGAGATTCAAAATTGGATAATAAATAAAATAGTTACTATGATGTTTAAAAACTAACTCTGAACATGCTGGCTGCACTGTAGTAAAGCCAGCTGCCGAGAAGTTGTTTTTACTACAGTGCAGCCAGCATGTTCAGAGTTAGCTTTTAAACATCACCGTAACTATTTTATTTAGTATCCGATTTTGAATCAGTTTTATTGTGTTTGTCATATTGTTTGCTTGCGTCCAACTTTCTAATTTACTTTTTTGCCGTATCGTATCTCATTTGGAAGATAGCATGAGGATGACCTTGAAATATCAGTTCAAGGTCGTTCCTTTTTTCCTGTGTAAACGTCCCCCGTCGCACCCATCATTGCATTTCTATCATTATTATTTTCTCTTTAGCCATTCTCAGGATATCGGCTCGTAACACTTTAGTTGGATCACCCTGTATAGGTAACGTTTAAAGGGATATACCTCCCAGCGCCATTTTACTCGATCCTCCACATCAAGTACGGCCCCAAAGTTCTATTTCCTTACCGTTAGTTAATCCCTTGGTAAAAAATCCGTTTTAAAATGTGGCGTCTAGGAGATTTTCTGTTGAATAAAAGGGAACTTCATTTACGTTCGCCCCGAAAAACTATGACGCTTTTTCGCGCTTACAATAACCATGGTGTTTCATTTGTGTGTGCATGTACGAATTTGCTAATAATTACCATGAGATCAAAAATCTAAAAGATTAATGCCATAAAAATTAAAGTAATTATTCCAATAGATTGACGAAGCAAAATTAGAAGACACTAGCCTAGAAAATTATAAATTGTGATTTTAAATTACGAGAATCATTCCGGTTTGTGACGACACAATTAATGCGTTCACGCTGGCTTGTCTATTAGGCGCAATGCCAACTGAGATAGTAGCTTAGCGTTTCGCTGCGAGGAACGAAGCTACTGTCTCAGTTGACCTTGACTAATGGTAAATGCAGGATGCGATTGACGCGTAGCTGTTATAAGGCAGGCGGAAGGTTATAAGGAAGGCAGTATGTTGCTTTAATGACTAGTCCGAAAACATTGCGTATATTTAAAAATTAGTACACAATTTGAAGGTAGGCTGTTTAAACGTTTGCATTAATTAAATTACAATTAAAAACTTGATAATGTATTAGCCAAGAGCTGTTGTGAATCACCACCCTTTATACCATTAAATAGTAACAAGGAGTACAAAAAAATCTGCTGGTCGTCACCATCTGAAATTGATAAAGTGACCTATAGAACAGTGACACGACGTAGTATTATTGTATATAACTCTATGCTGGAGCCTTAATGGGTTAGCTGCAAGGGGCACTTCAGAGAGAAACAGAAGGGCGTCATACTGAAGCCGATGCTGTGAAGAGTGATTTCTTAGACCTAAAGAGCGCGATTTTTGTTGTTGAAGAAAACAACGTTATTTTAAGCCTAAGAAATCCGCTCTTCCGTTGTTTTTACCTCCATTTTTATGTAGTGCACCTTGTAGTTATGCCCTCCAAAACCCATACTGGTGCCAATCTGGTGCCAATATGGCGGCAAATGTCACAGCTCTATACTTTGGTCCTGCATGCCTTCATAATGACGACGTTCGTGCCGCAGAATGTATTTGACACAAGAGCTTCAGTAGACGCTACTGTACCTTACTCCTCAAAGGCAAAAGACAACAATGAAGGCACTGAAAGACGTGCCAGATTAAATTACTGGTGTCGTGTTACTAGCGCACGTGTTACGAGCGCACCGTGCTTCTAGCGCACAGGTAGAAGAAGCCGTGTATCTAATGCACAGGCAGAATGAGCCCACACCCGGAGTTTCACGATTGCTTGCGTCATACGCTTTAGGATTACAGAAATCTCGATGTATATAGTAGCGCTTCGCACAGATTAGGGTTAATAAAAAAAAAGTACTTTAACTGATTATCAGCAATGTTTTTATTTTTCATCAAAATAACTTAAGCAACGGCGTATTAAAAAAAAAAAAAAACTTCGCAAGTTAAAATAAAAACTTTGTACTCTAAACCAGTGTTTCTCAAACGTTATTTAACGGCGACCCCATTTTTCAAAATTTGTCAATGGAAACGGGTCATGACCCATCCGCAGCAGTAATGCACATTTAACGCTTTGTAATTATGGATGGATTGCAAAAATGTTTGCTCATTTTTTTTTTTTTTTGTCTGAGCAATGTGATTGTTTTTCTGAGCACAACTGCTCCAAAATTGGTACAATATTTGTTAATTTTATTCTTAGCTCATTCTCCACAATCATCTCTTGATTACGTACCTTTGTCTTCAGTCCCACTAAATAGAAAATCCCTGATTCACATAAAGAAGAAGAGGCAAATGAAACAAGTGCTTTCAATGGCACGCCGTGACAAATCATTGCTCTCTGTTTGTACCAAAGCCAATATTAATACCGTTCCTTTGATAAGTTTCAATGTTGAGACAGGTCCGTTTCGTTAAGTTCGTGTTGTCTTAATTATGTTTCGGCGAAGTTATGTTCCAGCCAAGAGATTACACATACCTGCACACAGATGGCAGAATCATCTGTGGCCTATCATCCTAGACAGAAATTCGGCTGTGGGTGTTTGGATGCCGATAAAAATGGATCGTTTTGTAACTCGGCCGCTGATACTTCAAATTCGTCTAAGGTAACAACTACAGCTTTTACAGCTTTTCAGTCATTGGTAGTGAGAACCAGGGCCGTAGCAAAGGGTACTTGGTGGGGGGGGGGGACTCTCATTTTGCCAACTGATCTTATGATTTTGCCAACTGGTTAAAAAAAATGACAGTAGTGTTACCTGTAAAGTAATATTTAGGGGCTCCGGCAAAACTTAGCTAGGGGGTCTGGGGTGGGGGGGGGGGAGCGCTGCAAGATCCCCCAGTGGGGTCCGGGGCGGAGCCCTGGAAGCTGAAGCATTTTATGCTATTTTAGTGCTCGTTTCTGGTCTCCAGTGAATAAGAAACAACAAATTGTCAAGTATATTTTGGTGATTTTTTAAAATTCATTCTTTAGGATGGCAGGTTTCGTAAAAGTTTTATTGTGACGTATCACGTTTTTTTAGGTATTTTTTTTTTCCAAATTAAATTAAAACCGAGTTCAGTCTAAAATTATATAAACAGGCTAGCTGGCCATTGACGACTGGGGGTTGGCTTAATTGTACATTTTGGACCTTTACGCTAAAATGAATGACGATGACTCCTGTGTCTCATGCAGACGTATTTTTTAAACATGTTGGCTATGGGCTAACAAACAAAAGTTCTATTGGCTAATAAAATGGCAACAAAGATTTCAATTTTCGCAACTGTGAATGATTTTCGTGAAGTTAATTAATACAATGACTTCCAACGAAGATAACTTAGAGGAAATCCTTAACGAGTTTTGTTTGGTATAGTTACAGCCAGATTCTTACAGCGTATTCTAGACATCCACTCACGTTTGAGTGTGAGAGTGCAAATGTGAGTGCAAACATTTAAGGTAAGGGTAACAATTTTAGTACAACTACAAAAGCGAATGTGAGTGTCCTGACATTTGACGGTATTTCTATAGACCAGATATATTTAGACACTCATATTTCTGGAATACGCCTGACAGTTAACGTTTGTTTTTTCCTTGGTGGTGATAATCTAACAACAATGGTTTTTTTTTTGGTGGCGGGAGGAGTGAAAGGAGGGGGGGGGGGTAAAAAGAAAATACTTTTGGCCCGGTACAGCACTGATAGGCCCAGGTTGGCGGATCCATTTGTGAAAGTGTGAAATTAGTGAGTGTCGTATTGCCGGTGTTTGATATTTGAATTGTCACTATCACCGATTGAAAAGCGAACGAAAATACCATGGCACCATCTAGCGGCGGTGATATTATTAACCTTTACAGTTTGCTCCCAGATGCACGAGCAAAAAACCAAACTTTCCTTCAGTAATTAAGTACGTCGTGGCTTGTTTGTTTCGTTAAAAGAAATGCTGTTGTGCATTCCTTCGCTAGGTATCAAGCAAGTGCTAGATAGTACTAGACAGCGCTAGATGTTGCCAGATTCTGCCTACTTTCAATCGGTGATAGTGCCACTTTAATGACAGTACATTGAGGTGAAAATTTCGACAGAAAATAACAGGTGGTGAAAGTGATCAACATGCTACAGCCAGGAGCCTATAGAAAACAACTAGGTGCGTGTGTGGCTGGTCTATGTTAGGAGTGCTTAATTTAGTACGATATGCTAACGCCAGAAGGAGCAACAATACTGCGCCTGCGCCAAGTTGTCTAAAATCGAAACTGAAACTTAGCACGCGAAGCAGACGTGTGCTAGAGACGTGTGCTACAGCCATGGCCGTCGGAAGCGGGACGGCTGGTGCGGCATTTGCACCAGGCGTACCGCGTTTTAAAATATCGTATATCCAAACACACACAACGCGTCTGCTGTCGTCAAACTTCTGAAGGGCCCGGTAACACGCGTGTGGCTCTCTAGCCGTGATTTGATGAGCATCATCTTTCCCTAGCGTAAACCATGGAGCTTAATATGTACTATCACGTAGTATGATAGTAACGAGTCCATGCGTATTGCGTGAACAGAGCGCAACTTTCCCCGCACCTTACGAAGGACAATAAGCTTGACCAAGAGAAGGGGTTGGGGGGGGGGGGGGGAGAAGTAAAAGAAACGCTAAAGTAAGCTTCAGCAAGTGGTCAACACCAAACTTTGGACAAAGCCCGACACAGCCGCCAACCGATTATAACCTTCTCAAAAGTTTTGTAAGTTACTAATAACGGAATAGGAAAGATCGCCTACATACACGAGGGGGGGGGGGGAAGACTAATTACTTATTGCATGCATAACGGTACATTCCTAAATGTACTGAACTGATGTAAATAAAAAATAAATCACAAGGTAAAGGGTAAACGAGACAAACAGGCTTCATTAAAGACTGGTTTTGCTAGGATACAAGATACACTATTCTGAGAAAGAAATGAAAGCCAGACTTGGACTCACACAGGACTTCCCACCGACCTCACGTAATTTGGATACACTAACAGTTTATATAAACACAAAAATTTGCCCTGTTTCGATCAAAATCTTATATTTAATAGTACAAATCAGCAGCTTCATGGCCGAAATTGGAGGGGAGCAGGGGCACCAACTAAAAATTCACTGTCGGTCAGCAAATGCACCCCAGTCGGTGGAGCGAACTACAAAAAACAAAAAGTCCTCAAAAATTCTCTGCCCCAGCACCCCCCCCCCCATAAATTCCTAGACCCGCTCTTGTTGTAGTCCACATTTTAACTAAAAAAGTCAACCTTAAACATTTGTTTAAAACATAGCCTCCAGAGCCAGATAAGACACTACAGTACCAGAAATTGCTTCAACTTTCGTGGTTCTGCCTGGGACCCTGCTGTGGAACTTCACAGTGCTCCCCCAGACCCCTAGCTGATTTGGTTAGGCCGTACCACTTTTAATTTTCTGTCCTACGGCCCTGGCTAGAGCAACTTACGAACAACTGATTGTCTGTTTAGTTTTTTTTATTATTACTTTGGTATTCTTTCCATGTTAAACACTTATTGTTTACAAACAAAGGACGAAAAATTCTAATCATCTCATGCAGGTGGCGACCTCTGCTAATAAATTTGTACACCACTCTAGCCGCTCCTGACTAACACTGTAGTGGAAGTTACCGAGACTCGCTCCAAGTTGTTTTCTATAGGCTCCTGCTACAGCCCATGGAAGGGTACCATCTTGCATTCAGCGTCGGGCCGTTCGGAAAAGAGAAGCGGCTAGCGCTATAAAACCCGTGCTGCCATCTAAGAAACAAAAGCGGCAACACATGTTGCGTATAATGTCCGCCAGATGGCGGTAGCTGTCAGTCCAACGCCGTGCTGGCTAGACGTGTGCGCCGCTGCACCATGCTATCGGCCAAAAGTCAGCGGCACGTGCGCCGCCGCTGGTCAGGTTGTTTCTCGGCGTGCCGACTCCCCTGCTGCTGATAATTCTGCCTTTGTTTTTAACAATCACAGTACTTACGGTACAATTAATCGTTACAAACTTTGAAATGGTAATAAAAACTATCCAACAAACAATCAAATTGTCGTTCATTGCGTTTGTTTTTGACAGCAGTCAAAACTCTTAAAATAGTGATCTGTCAGATTACAAAGAATAAATATTTTCGCAAAAGTAGATAAATATTTGAGTTTCTATCTGCCAACTTTACGGGAACGCCGTTGACACGGCCTAGTTGCCTAAGATTTTTTAAAGTCGTCGTTACCGTAGAATATCAGCGGGCCGATTTACGCCACCGCGGCGCGAAAAATGTGATTTTCGCAACCGGCGAAGAAAGCTTTATTGGTACACACCTCTAGCGCTGGCTCGCTTGCGCGCTGACTTGTATACGTATATTACAAGCCTGGCTGAGACACAAGTTCATTGCACGCTTCTGTATAAAGTTCAATTTCTCGAACAGTCGCGTAAACAATGAGACCAAGAGTTTAAAGGCACACAAATCCCTCCATCTTTGCTGCTTTACTCACTCATACGTCAACTGAGCTAAAATATATTTCACACGACCGCGGCATTGCTCTCTGAATCAATCATGACATCACATCCGACGCTAGATCATACTCATTTTGGAGCCACGTCATGTGACACATCGCACGAATGCTAAAAGGTAAACAAACAGTACCTTCCTAAACCACCGAACAGAACGCACCACTGTTAGATACAGTTTGGCTCTAAACCTGACGTCGCGCGTGCGTAAACGTTGCGTCAGCCGTTTTGTACCTTCCGAAACAGCTCAGCAAAATCAACAAGCTCAACAGAGCACTCGTTACGTCATACCTTTAACGCTACCAGACGTGGCTAACAGATGTGACCAGGCGCGAGTGATGCCAAATTGCAAACCATCTCGGGTAGGCGGTTGCGGAAACAGATTCATCGCTAACGATGGTTGACGTAAGCAAGTCACATCAACACGACTATAGCAGTGAATGAGCTGAACTGTCACCAACAGTGGTGCGTTTGGTACGTTCTGTTCGGTGCTTTAGGAGCGATTACCGGTAAATTGCTCGCCGAAAATTACTCCCTGGAAAATTGCTTGCAGACAATTGCTCGCTAAGAAAATTACTCGCAAGAAAACTGATCGTCGGGATAATTGCTCATCCGAAAATTGACCGTGCGGTTAATTGCTCTCCACATTAAAAAAAAATTAAATTACTTTTTTTAACAGTTATTATTTTTTAACAGTAATTTTTGTAGTTTTTTCGTATATTTGAGTGTCATAAAATCAAGTTGCAGCGACAAAACTAGGCCTAAGTGAAGCGCAATGTAATTATCTTTTATCTGGTCATACTCCCATCTTTGTATAGGTGGCTTAGTTGCCTTGGTTTAAAAGGAGTAGAGGTACACGCACACATACACGTTTTAACATAAATGCAGTGAAGTACAGGATGTGTTAGAGTTCATTAAAAAGAAAATAGCCCCTTCTCTCCCCCCCCCCATAGCAAAAATAATATTTCAATTTTGTTATGGACATTTTATTTATGGTGCACCTTACAGCTACTTCCGAGCACCTTGTTGCTAATTCGTACTCATTGCAAATGTCAGCGCACATAAACGTTAACACAACAAGACAACACTGCTCGAATAAGACAAACTAGGATAACGATGCCACTTCAGTTTATTCTTAGTGAAAACGGAAAAAAGAGGCTTGTGGGTGGATATTTGTATGTACATCAAAGATAGGCAACCGATGCAAAAATATTCTTTTTTATAATTTTTGCAAATGGGGGAAGAGGATGGGCTATTTTCTTTTTAATGAACTTTAACACATCCTGTAGTTGACTGTATTTATGTTAACAGATTTATGTAAGGAACACTTTTACTCAATGAGTACTCGAAAAAAAAAGTGCGTGTGTACCCACTACTACTACTCTTGAACCAAGGCAACTAAGCCACCTATACAAAGATGGGAGTATGACCAAATGAAAAATAATTAAATTGCGCTTCACTTAGGCCTATTTTTGTCGCTGCAACTTGATTTTATGATACTCAAATACACGAAAAAACTACAAAAATTACTATTAAAAACTAATAACTGTTTAAAAAGTTAAACAAATTAAAATAAAAAAGGTAATGAAACACTGGCGCAGATGACTGCACGTTATCATCATCAATTAGTACCTTCCTAAACGACCGAACAGAGCGAACAGAACGCACCACTGTTAGAGACAGTTTGGCTCCAATTTTGACATTGCGTGTGCGCAGTGATGTTACGTCAGCCGTTCAGTACACCATCACTGCTCAGCAAACTCAACAAGCTCAGCAGAGTAGTCGATACGTCATAACTTCACCGCGACCAGACTTAGCTAATGGATTTGACCAGGAATGGCTAATAGATGTGACAAGGCGAAAGCAATGCCAAATTGTAAACCATTTGGGGAAGGTGGTTACCTATCGTGGAGGTTTGAGCATGCGTGAGGTAACAGTTTTGCTGGAAACAGATTCATCGCTGACGATGGTTGACGTCAAACAAGCCGCATCAAAACGGCTATTTGGAGGGAATGAGCCAAACTGTCACCACTTCAGTGTGCGTTTGGTTCGCTCTGTTCGGTGGATTAGGAAGGTACTGCATGTGTCCTGTGTGTTGCTGCGGTAAAATACCGACACGTTAGTTTTATTTGAACAGATTGAGCAAATAGAAGATTCTGTTGTCTTTATCCTGTGTTGATATCTAAATTTGCGTCCTATCGTTGCCGATGTTATTACTTTATTGGCGATTTCAAGGAGGCATGCTTAGGGACCGGTCATTATGATTGTATCACTTTGGGGGGGGGGGGGGCGCGCCTCCCCCTCCCTCCCCCACCCCTGCGGCCGATCTCATTTTTTCCTCCCGACCGTTATTTTTTCCCTTACAGCCTAATTTGTGACTTCAGGTTTTAGTATTTTTACGCGGGCATCAAACACGGCGTTATTGTACAGAAACAGCCTAAATGAAAGGCATAAAATTGGGTCTGTTTTAAATGTACCATCAAAAAAAAAAAAAAAAAGCTTCTCCCGATTGACCCTTGTTGTAATTTAATTGGTATTGCAGCTAAACGTTTTTTCCCTAAGGCCTTATGTCTGCTATGACAATTTGCGTCTAAAACTCAATCCGCAATTTAATTTCTTCTCCGCCTTTGGTTTTGTTCATCACCGTTTCAGGATCCTGACACCCCTGCCCCAACCATTCTTTCCTAGTTTCTTGAGATAAACATAGGATAAACCTAATTGTTGATCCAATTCTCGTTTTGTCCTTTTCTTTACCGATTCGGTGGCAAACCTTCTTGGTGGAATAGACAAATGCGTTCATCACTCGCCATTTCTCCTGGTAAGCTCAGAACAAGGAAAACTGGGATTGAAGTTGCGTGCCTCTCACTTGGCTTTCGCTCAGAAGCGGTAAGTCACGTGACTTGAAGTGCAGGAAGAGTCACTACGTCAGCAACTAGACGCTGTCAACATCGCGTGACGTCACCCTCGAAAGTAGCCTTAAAATCGTTTGACGCGAGTGAGAGACTCGTCGGACCGATTGGTTGAAAAGGAGCTTACTAGCGTACACGCGCCATATTTGTCATCGGGATCGTACCCTTAGACCATCAAACAAAAGGTAAATTAATTCATATAAAGCTTTTTCCGGTCATGCATCGAGGAAAACAGTTAACATGTATCGGAGGGAGTTATGTGCACTTAAGAAACTATACAATTAGTGAAGCAAATACATCCTCCGTTGCCTTTTGTCAGACTACCTGAACGGGGAATTGAGCACATGACGCTTGAAACCAAAGGACGGCGGCCTATCACTCAGCGATACTGACACAATTTCGTAATGTTAAAGTGGCACTATCGCCGATTGAAAATCGAACGAAAATACCATGGTGCCATCTAGCGGCAGTGATATTGTTAACCCTAAAATGCTCAAGGTATTTTTTAAACTTTGGCAAAGTCAGGGGGTCTCGAGAGACTCCCAACTAATAAGCTATACAAAATAGTCCAACTTCAGTTTCATAATTTTTGTTTGATGAGTATACGTTAAGGTTAAACAGATTGATTATAAAGGGACATATTTGTTCAAATAAAACCAGGTTTTATAAAATTTGAAACCTGTTGCTTACGTTCATTTTGCGTCAAAAACCGTATATGGGCAAAACTTCACAAATCATAGTAATCAGAACAAAAAAAAAACTTTTATGCAAGAAGAATACGTAGAAATAATCAGTTGAGAAATTATGTAGAAATAATTAGTATCACGTGGGAAAATCAAAATTGTGGTATAAAACCATTTTATGTTACATTACTTCCTTGTTACATTAAAAACGGTCCTACGGCTAAGTTCCGCAAAGCCTAATTTTCGGGAAAAAGACCTAGATCAGGTCGAAAGTTTCAAGAAATTTCAAAATACGATAGAAGTTCCAAAAAATTGGCTGTTAAAAAAGATTTTTATGATAAATTATGCGGAATACTACTGTGGGGGTCCTGCGAGAACCCCCTTTGGTCGTTATAGGGTTAACCTTTACAGCTTGATCCCAGTTGCAAGAGGACGTACCATATTTTTACACATTAATTAAGGAGGTCGTGGCTTTGTTGTTTCGTTAAAAGAAATTCCATTATGTATTTCTTCGATTAGTGCAAGCCAGTGCTAGATAGTACTAGTGTGTGCGCGGCGTATCTTGAGTCCTGCTCGTATTTTGTGATCGGCTACGTCTTCCTGGAGGGGGCGGCTTTAATCGACGGTCGCCATTGTTATTGTAACTATTTTGGATATCAACAAGGCACTCTGCTACCAAAAAAGTACAATCGATTATTTGATTCATTCTGGGGCGAACTCAAGATGGGCTGCGGACACTATAGATAACGCTATAATTATGTTGCCAGATTCTGCAGACTTTTAATCGGCTGTAGTGCCCCTTTAATGAAGTAGAAAGGAATTGAAATATTTTAGTGGTTCGTTAGGGGAAATTCCATTAAAAAATACACATCGCTGCACTTAGGACCTGGTTCGTATTTACGCCTGTAAGTACAGAATGAGTTAGTTTTAATTGTAATAATTAGTGCAAACTATTGCTGAATGAAAGAAAAAACAATGATACTCCGTCATTAAAGTGGCACTAGGGGGAAGTATTTACTACAGTCGCAATGGTCACGACGTAACGTCACAGAAGGCTTACTAGCGCACCTCTTGACAAGGACTGCATGCAGAAGCACAGACAATAAGGCGCGGGAAATCGTAGCTTTAAGCCGGCCCACATTAGAGTTCAGAGATGCGGTAAATAAACATTGCGCTGTCGCAAACTGCCTAAACAGTTCGTGGTATTTTTACAAACCGCACATGGGAAATGTTAGCAAACACAATGCACCTTCATGAAATTCGCTTTCCCTCGTAAGATAATAAATTATTTCCTAATTCTATGCGCTTTCCTTATTGTTGTTTGCCGGCCATTTTTAAGCTGCGTGATTGCAACATACGGTGGTTTAATATTGGGACACACATATATTTTTTTCCACACACACAAAACTTTTATGAAACCGGAACAAGATGGCCCACTGGTGTGGGTGCAGTCATGGACTTGTATACTATCACACTACGTGATAGTATGGTGCAGTGTACCATATAGATCGTCATTGGTTGTAGCGTGTCTTATCTGTTGTTGGAAAGCCGAAGTTCCGGTATCACGTGTGTGTAGAAACAAATTGGTGTTTGTCCCAACAATCCACCGTAGTAACAACAGTCGTTTCCTCCTGTTTGTCCCCCTAGTTGATGATGACGTCACTAAATAACGCAAGTGATTGTTGCTTTCCGTAAGAGTATGCTCCTCCCGTAACGATGTGAGTATATTTTGCTCCTAGAACGATATATGGTAAACTGCATTACCGGACAAGCAGATTCATGACGTAAGACGCAGTCGGCATCGATACTTCCGCTTAGAGATTATATAATGATTATCATGGGGAACAAAGTGTTGGAGAACCACAAGTCCGACGAATAGGGTAAAACACGCATGCCTACAGTTACACTGTCATACTCTTTGCAAAATTTATCCTAACACAGGCAAAACTTTGAACTAATTTTCCAATAGCCCTTCGATTTTAGAAATTAATGTTTGCATCATTTCTAAGATATACAGCGTTTTCACAATTGTGGCAACCTGCTCAATGTTTGCATTACCTTCGTCGCACAATTACGACAGATATGATGAATTATGGGATGTTTTCCCTAGGACGATGTAGTACGGTAAACTGCAATATGACAATCGTACAATATATTTATTTATTTATTTTATTTACAAAATTATTGTAACCTCCCTACAAAGAGCATGACAGCAATTTTAGATTAAAACAACAATTTCACGAATATCATTCAGGCGAGAGCAGAGGCTAGAACGGGGTACAACCGTACAACAGGCGCCGCCATTTTTATTCTGTTTTTAAAATTATTCTGTTTTTAAAATTATTCTTTTAATCTGAAATTGCTGTTATGGCCTTTATAGGGGGTTACAATAATTTTGTAAATAAAATGAATAAATAAATAAATTATAGGATTGGCCTCTCACGATTCTCATTCAGACGAGAACCGGAAGTTGGCTGGCGCCATGTTGCCGTTAGTTATGTCGGCCAAGCGTTGGAAGGAAGGCAGAGTACGAAGGTTTGGAATGCTTTGTTTCTAGTACAGTTGCGATTCCATGATTGCACTAAGTGGCAAACTCACCATTGAAAGTAGGCAAAATCTGGCAACATCTTGGACTATCTGATACTATCTAGCACTTGCTTGCCCCAAACAAAGGAATGCACAGTGGCATTTCTTTTAACGAAACAAACAAGCCATGACCTCCTTAATTAATGTGTGAAAATATGGTACGTCATCGTGCACCTGGTATCAAGCTGTAAAGAATATCACCGCCGCTAGATGACGCCGTGGTACTTTCGTTCGCATTTCAATCGATGATAGTGCCACTTTAAAGGCGCGTTTTCACCTTTTCAGCTCCTGGATGCAGCACCGAAGAATCTTCGATAATATAGGCTTAGTGCTCACCAGATACTAAGCACTGAGCACTAATATACAGAAAATAGCAGTAAATTAAAAATGGAACAATACTATTCGCAGCAGTGCCGCGTTTTTCATAACTAAAAACAGATCACGTGAGCCGCATCAGCCTATTGGATGACGGAGAATTTGAAGCGTGGGTGCTGTATTTAGAATATAGGCAACGCTATTGAAATGGTCCAGTAGCTATTGGAAAAGTGTATATGTGTGGGTGTTAATGCTGCCTATGGACGTTTCCTTTTGGCCGTGTCAGTATGGCTCAGCGGTAGGACCTCGGCCTTTGATTTCAAAGGTCGTGGGTTAGATTCCCCGCTCAGGCAGTCTGACATTTAAATCCAAAAGGCAACGTAAATAGGTTTGCATCCGTGTTTATTTAACCCATCTTGAGCCATTGGCTTTTCCGTCCTGTATAATCGAAATGGTGAACATGCGCCTTTATGCGTGCAGTTAAAGTGCCACTATCACCGATTGAAAGTCTGCAGAATTTGGCAACCTCTAGCGCTTTCTAGTACTGTATAGCACCTGCTTGTACCAAGCGAAGAAATGTATAACACATGAAACAAAACCAACGGCAACGAAACAAACAAGCCACGACCTCCTTAGTTCTTGAGTGAAAATTTGGTACTTCCTCGTGTACCTGGGAGCAAGCTGTAAAGGTTAACAACTTCCCTGCCGCTAGGTGGCGCCATGGTAGTGCCGGTCATATTTCAATCGGTGATAGTGCCACTTTAATATGTAGCCAAATTAAAAAAAAAACTGTTTGACTGGTCTAAACACACACTAGTATGTCGCCACGAGGTTAATGAGATGACATCGCCGAACAAGTAGCTCGGTAAATATCCGATTGATTAGGCTACATGATTACGGAATGTGCAGAACGTGATATGGTGAGCACTAAGCCAGAAGTAAAAGCGAAATATATGTAAAACTACGAAAGTTTTACAAATATATGTAAAACTACGAAAGTTTTACAAATATTTCGCCTGTGCTTCTGGTTTAGTGCTGACCACACAATGATTAATTGTTTCAGAGCATACTGTTGTTGTTCAAAGGCGACTCAATATCTTTACTGTTTCTTAGCTGCAAGGAGACTTCGACGATTTCAGCATATAGGGAGAAAAAAAAAACAACATGAACTCATAAATTCAATATTTTATTCTGGAGAAAATAAAAGAAAATGTTAGTACTGGGAAAAAAAAAAGCATTAGTTTGATTACACTGTATGAAAGGTTACCAATTGTTATATTTGGAGTTAAATATGACCGGGAAATTTTATTTCAGTTTCTACGATTTTTAGTCTACGTTTATTTTAAAATCACCGTAGTCTCCTTTCATTAAGTCTTCCATAGACCCCTCTTCATCTTCTTCTGCTGGTTTTTCTGTTGGCTTCGTCATGGAAGAGGTTATCTGTCCTTCTTCGTCTTCATCATCGTCTAGTTCTAGTGACTCTGCACGTCGTGCTCGACCTGTAACGTAATTTGTAATAATAAACAACAAGTAGCAACAGCGACTATCGAGTCGCATCCAGTTTTCTAAACAGGTTCCACCACTACCAATGGTGAGGTGCACACCTCTATCACGCATTGCAACAGCTATATAGTACATAATCTAAAAACAAGTAACCATCAGAATTGCCGGTTAAAAATGTGTTAGCTTTTTAATTAGGTTAAAAATGTGATAGCTTATTTTATATTTTAGGCATAATTGTCGGCTTTTAGGCCTAATTTTGACCTGCAGCTTTAATTTCGTAAGTAGCAGGATAACGGAGATTTGGATTGTATAGTAAGCCTATTCATTTTTGCAACACTGTGTGCCTCCGGGCACACTTACAGCGTTACAACGTAACGCACAACTTAGCCTATTTAGATCAGTGGCAGTAAGGAAGTGACGGGAGAGACGCTGTTGATGAAACCAGCAGCAACTCGTAGCAACTTGACGTGACATGATTTTAGGCCTAATTTTAATTTTTTATGCCTATTTTTTTAACTGCAGGTTTAATTTCGTAAGTAACAGATAGGCCTAATGGAGAATTTGATTCGACGGTAAGCCTATTCTTCATTCATGCAACAATGCGACGAGGCTGTTTTAAACGAAGTTAAAATGCTTTTCTTTTTACCGCTGTGTGTTATCCTAAGGATTTCAATTCGACGATTAAATGTTATATTTAATTAGATACGTCGAAGAAGTCTTCTTATCTGTAAGGAAGTAATGATGTTTTAATTTGTCATGTTATTTAACTAACTTTTGGCACTGTATCTAACGTTGTAAACCGTGGTCTCTATCTGGTACCGTTGCGAATTTGAAAAATGCAACGGACGGACAGACGGACAAAGTCGTTGCAATAGTCTTCTCAGAAGACTAAGAACGGAACGTTGAATGTTAAGAGTAAGGGTCTAAAAGTCAAAACGGACAAGCTTTGTCAGTCAGGGTCTGGGTGTAAAATTTTGTCAGTAAGAGGCTGGTAAGCCCCGTTAGTTAGCTTAGTTAGTCTATTCGGACAGACCGAGTGTATGAATGGTTGTTGCAGGTTTTCTTTGTTGTTAGAATATCGTTATGGAACGTTAAAAACAGAATTTTCTTATGAGTTTTGGTATTTTGTCTTTTGATGACTTAGAATTTTTGATTGTCTTTCGTACATTTAAGGTAGAGGCTAACCAATAATGTTCTGTGCTGCAAATATGCTGTCATGTTACGAAACCGTAAACAAAAAAAAATAATATTTCAAACCTAAAGCAAAGCAGGAAACGCATACCCCACTAACACTGGACTTGCTTAATGACTTATTAAGCCAATTTTGTAAATCAAACTTTGTAAATTTAATTCTAGCCTATTCGAACGGCACGTGTGTATGTACGGATTTTATCAGGTTTTTGTGCTAGGAATATCTTTAATGAACTTTATACGAATTTCGTAGATTTTTAGGTAACTGAATACAACCAATAATGCTTTCAACGGCGTATACGCTATCATTTTACCAAACCGAAAAATTAACTTTTCAACATAGAACAAAACAGGAAACGTACATCGTACTACCACTTGATCATCACGTGGATCTTTACAGGAGGATTTAAAGTTTTTCGTCAAAATGTATTTCTTTCTTTCCTAATCTTAAGGTCGAAAGCTGGCCACCGGGTAGTAATGGTCTAATGCTTACCAGCTTCTTACTGACATCTCTTAATCCCTTAATCTCTAAGCGAACAGAGTATACATTATGCTTTATATCTGTCTGTAGCCAACGTTTCACACTGTTGATCATTGAACTGCTGTCTGAAGTATTTGTGGATGAATAATAAGGTAAAACCTGGCCATCCAAGTAAATTAGCAACTCAAAGTTTTTCAGATTTGTTTAGACCGCAGCAGCCAAATACCCAAAATTCACTGGCTGAAGCACTGTAGACATTATATGCGGTATTTTTTCATGTGGCCTTAGGCTAGAGTGTCTATGTAATACTGTGTTATAAACACCACTTGCCGCCTTTCGTCAAAAAATAGTGAACATTACGGAATTCCTGTCTCTTTATAAGGGCGCTATAGGAAAGAAATTAAACGTCAATAACAAAATTCGTATTCTGAGTATTTGTTTATGTACTCCATTGCTGTTTTATTACCTAAAATTCTGTAAAAAAAAGCGAAATAATTACTGCAAGGCTGAACCTGGTGGCCACTGATTTGTCTCTCATAAAACATTTAAAAATATCATATCACTTACTTTGAAAATTTGTGTCCATGTTTACTTCTTCTATGTTTAGATTTCAAAGGAAAAGATATTTTTTCTTTATTTCTTCATTTGAAATCTAAGCGTACAATTGAAAGTAAACATAAAACGTGTAAAGTAGAACAGACCATGCACTGCCGGAAGCAGTAGTTCGACTCAGACATCACAGAGGCTGTTTGTATGTTATATAGAAAATGTAAAATGCTACGGCTTATGACTTCAACTAACCTTTCCAGTAGTGATGGTAAATGGCAAAGTTTACAAGAGTATTAGTGGTTATGACCAGGTCTAAATGGAACAGATTATAGTACGAGTTGCTCTGTAGTTTATTTGGCCGAGTTAACAAAAGTTATTGAGATAAACCTGACCTGTTATGTTTTTCCTGCAACCTAATTTTCCTGACTGTTGTGAAAGCTTGAGGCCACGTTTAACTGCAATAAAAAGGAAGGTATGTACGTTTTACCGATTTTACCAACATATGGTGCCAACAGTTTGATCTTTCCATATGAAAACGAAGGATGTCAGCTTAGATGGACAGGTTTTGCATTAATTACACTCTTTAAAACTGAAATAAAGCTCCTGCAGAGATCTGAAAGATGCCACCACAATAAGCTTATCGTTTTGAAGTCTTAATTTTCAACGAAATTCTCTGTTTTTTTTTATATTCTTCCACAATACAATTCACTGCCTAATGCCAATTCTGCCTTCTGCCTTCTCAAGCAGATCGGTATTTCATGACAAGCATTTCATGGTGCTTAATTTTTGATGTCAGTGGACTCTGATGTCCGTGTAATCGAATACCATTCTGCAAGGCGATGCTATGTATTGTAGGGCTATTTACTTATTGTTTGCCTATCGTGTCATTAACCTAATTAACCCCGATGCTGTATACCTATGCAAGAAAACAAAGTAACCAAGTGTAGTGACGAATAGCGAGTTTCATGAAGGTTTTCTGGGAACCTGAGAGACGACGAGCACAGCACAGCCGAGTTGTTAGAGGCTTGGCTTCTGAACCAAGAGGATGCAAGGTCGAGTGGAAGGGATTATTCATGCAGCCCACTAGCATTTTAGATAACATGTTAATGCTGTTCATTATTTCTAACAAGCTAAATTGTCAACGAACGATACGAGAGGCCTAACAATTTTTATATTAAATAATACAGATGCAAACCTATTTACGTTACCTTTTGGACTTATATGTCAGACTGACTGAGCGGGGAATCTGGCATATAAATCCAAAAGGCAACTTAAATAGGTTTGCATGTGCATTAATTTAATTCTTGTATTTTTATACAAAAATATTATATTGTTGACAACCGTATTCATCACTGGTATACACCTCCAGGTAATGCTGAAACTTTAAGATGAAGGCTCCACTCTCAAAATACTATTTAAAAAAAAGAGCAATTCCAAAAAATTATACAGGGCGATTCGTTCTGTAGTACAGCTGCTAAGCTCGACAGAAAATATCCTCCCAAGAACGAGAAGAAAATCTCTTCTACTGACATCAACTCATAGCCACTCCAATAAGTTAGCTGCTCCAGTAACGAAACTTGGGAGTAGGACAAACGTCTTTTTGGTAATGATAATTCCAATCTTGAACTTGTAGCCTGAGGGAGTTAACCATCTGTGCTGTCTATTTAAAAGCCTTTTAAACGGTTCTAGTTAATGCGTTTTTTTTAGAGACCGGAGATTGAAACTTTACCGTTAAGGTCATTTGTCTTGGTGTAAGGATGTATTTACACAACTTTCTCGTAACGCCATCAACTCGCAGCTGGAATTTAATTGCTAGTCAGCCATATGACAAAAGATTCGTTCCCGTGGTAATAATGCTACCTGGACAGCAATCTTCGAGAATGTTTGGTTAAATGTGTGAAGTTATATGATCCCTGACATTACGTTACAAAATTTCTTCTCAAGAAACTATTTTCCCGATCACATCTGAACTCCCATTATTGACTGTTTAGTGACCAGTTAGCAAAGCCAAAACCGACGCCATCTTGAAAGTTCACATCACACCTTCAAGCTACTAGAATGCATTAATTACGTAAATGCACCCAAAGTTGGATTTTAGTCCTTTCTGTGCTAAATCATTTTCTTCGTTGTTAACCATTTTATCATTTCAAAGCTGTGGACTGGTCACTCTTCCATGAACGACCACCACAGTATGACCTTATAATCTTCATTAGAGTGTTTGTGTGGAATGGGTGCGGAGACCATGGAACATTTCCTGCTGGGGTGCCCACTCAATGACCCACAGAGAATTCGAGTTTAAGCTGCTGTGCATCAAGTGCCACCTCTGCTGGGTCTATTAGGAATCTGACACCACATTGGATGTACAAATCTGCCTATTTTGAGAGAAGTTGTGATGCACAAATCTGCATGTTTTGAGAGAAGTTGTGATGCATACGAACTGAGAGGTTTAGCTAATGGTTGGATCCGCGTAGGACTGTATTGGATCAGTATGGGACCGAGGCTCTGTTGTTATTTTAATTGCGATATTTCAGTTTTGTTGGTAATTTTTTATTGTGGTTGAGGGGCTAAAGACTCGAGTTGGGTCAACGCTTCCTAAACAGATCAAATCAAATATTATATTCTTTTTACCCTTCAAAAAATCAGCGTGGTAATTAGCGTGTAAAACTATTCTGTTCGAAAATCGGCATGGTAATAAACATGTAAAATCATTCTGTTTGTTGCTTTTACCCTGTTAAAATTCAGAGTGGTAATTAGCGTGTAAAACTATTGTATTGTTGCGTTTATCTTGGTCATTAACGTTTTAAACTACAGGTAGTTACACATACCTTCAAGGTGCATTGGTACCTCTCGCTTTTTACGGCCAAGAGCTTCAACCAAGTTGGGAATGCTGATGTTTACAACGTTCAAGTAAAGGGTCTCAGATTCTCTCTTCTGTACATTGGAGGGGTAGATATGCATACCATCATTGTTCGATGTTGCTCTTTTGACGTCTTGTTTATCTAGCAGTGATCTCTTAGAGTCATGATGATGATGATGACCATGACCGTGTGGCGAATGGGTAGTTACTTCTGACCCAGCGTCTCGAGCGTTTCGATGACTTCCTGGTCCAGTCTCTACGTCTTCGTTCTCGCCTGCTTCTCTTTTCGAGTGGGAGCCCTCAGAAGGAGATGCATGGTGTGAGCCACTTCCACCTCCTGATCCAGATTCTCCATGTTTTTCGTGATCTCCTGATCCTCCAGAATGACCACCACCGTGACTGCTGTCCGAGCCACCTGATGAGGACTTGGAGTGTTTTCCCGTTTCTTTTGCTGGCGATCCTATGTGAAAAAAACGTGAGTATAAATATTTTAAAGGTAAATCAGGCCATGTAAATTTGAGTATTACAATCCACCCAAAACCTATGTTTGTATAAGAATAGCCGCCAAGTTTCCCAAAACTTACAAAAAAAGGAGTGATATTGTGGGAGGATCGTAGCGAGCATGTGGGTTTGAGTTCAAACGGTCCTGAGAACAAATCAGTAAAATGATGCAATTATTAACCCCCCCATAATCGTTACAACATCCTCTCATGTAGATGCTGTTGAAATGCAGGTGGACTGCTGGAGCAAACGTATGAAGTAGAAAGAAAATAGTCGTTTTTCAGGGTCAACAACTTAGCTTTATTGAAGCACATCAATTTTCGCATGGATGGGAAAGGGTCGATGGGGGAAATAGGAAAGTCATAAATAGGTTTGCTGTCAAATGTATACTAAGCTCCGGCTGTTTCAGAGGATAAAGTCTTAAGTAACGCGGAAACTTACGAATTTAGGGCTGCATTGATTAACATTTACTAACTGGTAGAAATCCTGTGCGTCAAGTTGAAATCAGGTATCCAGTCGAAGTATAGCATGATAGAAAATGAACAAATTCATTACGGAAGGAAGGAAAGAAGACTTCCTGATGGTCTTAGGGCTAAGGAAAAGATGGCTGCCATTCACTGCAACAGTCATTCAGTTAGAGCTTGCTAAGAAGAGGAAGAAGAAGTGATAAAATGTAAACAATAAAAAAAAAGGGTTTAACGAGCGTTAACCACTCTTGGTCATCTGCCCGAAGCCCTAAGGCCCTATGTCTGCAACAGCACGATTCCCAGGTGGTCACCCACCCAAGTATCAATCCAGCCCAATGCTGCTTAACTTTGGGGACCTGACCAGAACCGGTGTTTCCAGCACTGCAAGGCCGCAAACAATAACAATGCAAACAATAACGGGCAAATAAAGAGTGTATTTTGGGAGAAATGGACGACAATGGGTTACAAAGGAAATAACAGTACATCCAGTTTGGCTTTGTTTGAATAGCAGTGAGGGAGTAGGAATTGGGAACATCTGTATGGGCATTCTTTCACACAGATATCATTATATCAAAAAAGGGCCACCAAGGTTAATCCACGTATACTTGTATATCATTACAATGATTGACCGTTTTAAACATTCCTAATTACAAAAAGAGTAATTGCAAATGTACCAGGCAGTGTAAAACATATTATACTACGAAAAGAGTTAGAAATTTTCAGTTTTAGTCAGCTAACGTCAGTTTAAATAACTGTTGATCACGTGTTATACTTTTGCCATTTTGGATTAAATGATTATCATCTTGGGAAAAAAAATTGAAAACTTGTGCATTCGAATTAACTCAACCATATTGCAAGCTCACTTTTGAGTTGAAAGTGTATTCTAGAGAGGGGCACAGCTCGATTTTTTTTGGGATGTTTACAGAAACTGCGGCATTTCACATTCCGTGTCCAACTGTCACCATGAAGCGCTACAGTTTATTAAATAACTCTTGGCATTAGACTTTGCTTCTCTTCTGTCCGTATAGGCAGCTTTGGGGGTAGTCCGTCGCCAGGTTTGAGATTTAAATAGTTTAACAACAGCATCTAACAGCAAGAAGTTTTATTAAAAATAAAAACTTCGAATTCTTTCTAGTATTCTGAAAAATGCCGTAGGTAACGATGCTTAACTTTGAAAGAAGCGAAATTAGTTGTAAATTTTAGCAATAAACGAAGAAACACAATGAAGTCAACTTTGTGAACAGCTAAAGATGAGTGAGCAACTGATGACTAATAACTGACGAAAAAGTCCATGTACCTTCGTGATGCCGAGAACTGAACTAGTGTCTTTGGGTTGGGCCTCGATTGCACTAGACCACTATGCTATAACTTGACACTAAGACGACTAACGCAAAAAGTTACCAGCGATCTTGTTTAGTGTCGAGTTACAGTAGTGCATTGGAGACCAAATCTAAACACCCTAACTCATGATGACACGCGAATGTTTTCGTCATTTCCGCACTGCTCACTTGTCACTCTTAGCAGTTCACAACGTTTGCTTCTTTGTATTTCTTAATTTATTTCCGTTTTTCCACTGTTGGTTTCATATTTGGAAATGATTAATACGACGTATTTTTGCAATTAGGAACTGCGGTATCAGTTGCTGTGAGGTTTGACCCCAGTCTCCCTTCTTAAAGTGAAAATTTTGATGTTTGATGTTTCCACCATAGTTTAATATTTCATAACCTGATTTGGCCCTATAGGGCTGGGTAAGCATGCATACCAAAATGTATTAAAATTTGGCGAATCATATCGGGAATCTGTACATCTGATGGAATCGTGAAAATGGTTTGTCTCCTTCTTGTTGGGGTTCCGACATTTGTATACAACTATAGCCCAAACTATTTGCTCTAGAAAGCTGGTTTTAGCTTATTTTATACGCATGGCTGCTCAGATTGTGCTTTTCTACAAATGATCGAAATTGGTCAAGTACTTCTGGAGTTACAGGGCCCTAAATGACCAATTTTATTGTTTTAAAGGTTGTTACTAGGCAACAATGCAAATTAACATACGCCAGCCACAAGGCTAAAGATATATTGATTGGTTGATTTTTTGTGAGCAAAATTGGTCTGGAAACCATGGGCACAACACTACATCTCTACTTTAAAATTTACTTTAAGCTAAACAGGCTAAAGATCCAAAAGGTAAAGATTAAACATATGGTAACAATGCTGGCCAACAATTCACCCGCATTTTGAAGAAACAGCACTATTAGCTTATTTGATGTTTCACATAAGACTCCCACCTTCTTACATTATAAACCGAAGTCTCATAGCAGACATGATGACAGCGACGACGACCCCCGAAAAGCGAACCCCTACAATGAAAACGGGCGAGTGTGTCAATTCTTTGGCTAGAAGTTGAAACTGGTACGTTGTTGCCTTGAAAAGAAGTTGAAATTGGCACATTGTTGCCTCGACTAACAATTTGCTCTGCGCGGTCATCGCAGAGGCATGTCTTAAATGACGTCACGCAAGAAGGACAGTTATTTTTCACACGACGCGGATGGCTCAAGCCAAAGCAATAAACTATTAAAGACGAACGGGCACTGGCGATAAACTTGTAGGTGGGGGGGGGGGGGGGGGCCCGACAACGGGGAATGCCATGTGCGGACAGTACGTCTATTAGCCCTGCTATTGCCATTCTAATGATGTAATAACCACAGACATTAGGAGGGGGTGTGGGGACCGTGCGTCTGTTACCATTAAGAATTAACTGTACATCAAGCATATTTTGGTTTGTTTGTGATGGAGAATGACTCAGCTTTCACAAAATCGTGCAAAAGGAGGAGGGCAGGAGGAGGAGGAAGACGCTGAGGAAGAGGGCAGGGAGATAATGAGAGGAAAGGGAGAGGGGTTGGAAAAAAATGGGCGGGGGCTACAAATTTTTTCACAACCCTTCAGATGGGGATCAATATTTTTTTGTGGATGTAAAAGGGGAAACCCGTAACTTTTTGTTATTTTTTGGCAGTTCACGTTGTGCAATTTACATAAAATTGCTGATCAGAATTCTTTGGAAACGTTCCTCAGAAATGAGAAAATTCTTCAACTTTTGGGTCTTCACCCCGAGCGTCGCTATAGGCAATAATAGGCAATAATAACATACTTAAAAAAAAATGTCCGTTGATTAGGACGAGTCATGTTTTTCCAGTTAGGTGTATGTAGTTCTTTCTCACATACAGTGGGTTATTTCTTTCTCAGACGTATGTTTCTTTCTCGGACATTATATTTCTTTCTCATGCTGTAGTGGCATACCTAGCAACAGACCTGCTTGATTATTTGAAGTTAAGTTCCAACACTTTGTTAGCCGTGGTTGCTGTGTTGCTGTGTACGTACAACCCGTTCTGTGATCGAATAGGATAGGAGGCTATAGGAGGCAAAGAAATATTTCTGAAACTACTTTCACGTACTGTAGCTTTTTGACGTGCACCCAGCGTTAGCCATGGCGCCAGAAGGAGAGAAGGCCAATTTTGCTAGGTAAATCCTATCGGAAATACTAGGTTCTTTTACATGCCACAATCCACATGAGCACGAGACATCACAGGGCCCTTCTCTGCCCGAAAATGCCAGGGGTGGCTGAGGCCGGATTCGAACCCGGGACCTCTGGCACTTGAGACGGTCATGCTAACCATCAGGCCACCTTGCCCCATACTTTCACGTACTCTCTGGTTACTCTGATTTTCCAGTTTCCCTGTAAGTTGTAACCCTTCAAAAATGCTTCTTCAGTATAAATATAAGCAGACTTTAATCCAGTTTGGACGTACAATCTTTTATCGGGTTTTGCAATTCCTTAAAAAAATTTGTACAATTATGTCATACGCTATGCAGTTGAGAATTCTGGTGTTTATGTGTACAGGAATGCGTAAAGACCAACAGTACCTAAACACTTAAATTAAAGTAATACGAAAAGTTGGTTTAAAAAAAGTATTTTGGGGTTTGGAAGGTAACTGACATTTGGGGTGTTCTCTGTTAAGGATGAGTAAGGATACGATTTTTTTTTTTGGGGGGGGGGGGGGGGGGGAGGAAGAAGAAGGGAACTACTTAAAATGAAAACCGACCCTTCAATGTTTCGGAAGGTCTAAAAAGTTTCGGAAGGTCTTCACCATAAACTTCCCACACCCTCTCCACCAGGCTGACAATTTCTGAACGGTCCCTATTATACAAATTTTGTCAGCTAATTCAGCTAATATGAAGAGTATAGTTTACACGTATCTTACCTCCAGATGGGGAAAGCAGGATCGCAACGGCAGCCAGGGAGAGCAAAACGAAGAAACCGTACCGGATCATTTTAGTTTCAAGTAAAAGTAAGACTGGAGTTGTGACTAGAGTCGTGACAAGAGTTGTGAAGGGCCATATATAGCAGGCAGTCATACATTACTATACCTGAAAATCACTACATAAAACAGGAAGACGACGATAATGGTATTCTAAAAGATCTGTCAGCCGAATCCATGCATCCGTAATTTCAAATTTTCCTTCTTTCGTGCTCTGACGAATTCTGCGTATTATTGTTGATCAGTGATCAGTGATCACAAAAGAAGAGTAAGTCAGTGAATGGACGGTTTGTCACATCAGGAAATTCGTCAGGCTCATCCTCATCATTATATTTCTTTTAATGGTAGTCTGTTGGGATTTTATTAAAGTTGCATAGAGTTAACATCCGTAAAAAGGTAAAGTTTGAAAATATTGCATTCTCCCTAATTTTTGTGCAATAACCGCACATTAAGCCTCCATTCTGAAATTCGCAGAAAACAAAAATTGCGAATGGGCGGTGGACGCACGTGGCGCAGTTTTGTGGAATTTATTTAGGTATTTATTCGGCGTACGTAATTCCATTAATGTATAGGCGGAGACGAAGTGGGTAAATGGGATTATGGAAGCACCAGGCCACAGGACTGTGTGGAGACTCTACAGGCCTATGTGCTTACAGGGAGAAAGGAATGGAGACTACGCAGGCGGCGGGGGAGGGAATTATTGCACGTTTCAATGTCAATAAAATGTCAAAAATTCTACACATGCATTCATTTGTACATGTTCATTTGACTAAAAAACATTAAGCGCTACACTACATGAGGTAAAAACAAGAGACTTATATTTAGAATAACACAACATTTGTCTTCATAATTTTCAAATGCACGCTGATAAAAAAACAGAACATGGCGATGAAGGAATTCTTAACTTGTGAGCTATCATAGAGCAGAGCTCTAAAGTTCATGTTGGATGTGGCATACTCTGTTTCTGCTAGAGTACCACATCACTTTGAAAAGGCTTAACAACTGCCTTAAAACCAATTCCAGATTTTTAATCATTGCAGATTATGTTGACGACCAATTTAATCAGGCCTACTGTGATGCTAGTATTAAACAGGGTTGGAAATAATCATGATTATTTTAAAATAATCGAATTAACCCGATTGTTTCGATTGTAATCAGATTTTAATAACCTGTAAGACGCAGGTTGTTACTGCCAATGCCAAAATGTGCCAGTAGTGTGCCACAACACCTACATCAACTTGACTAAGTAATATTACTGTAAAAACAGTTACTGCGGTGTGCACGGTAATATTGAAATTTACACGTGGTAATCACGTTTTAAACTTTTAAAGTATATTATAGCGCGACATCGTAGCCGTAAAAAGGTACACGGATTACAAACAAAAACGTCAAGTGTGCCATAAAAAAAGGGGTTATATGATTGAAGTTTCATTTTACTTGTTAAAATGTACACGGGTAAAAATTGGTGATTTTTAATTGAAATAATCAAATGTACAATTCAGAAAATTGCATCTGTTTAAGTGCGGTTGTGCTTTACCAATCATATACGTTACGTAAAGCACAACAGCACCTAAACAGATCCAATTTTCTGAATTGTACATTTGATTATTTCAATTAAAAATCACAAATTTTTATCCGTGTACATTTTAACAAGTAAAATGAAACTTCAACCATATAACCCCTTTTTTTACGGCCCAATTGACGTTTTTGTTTGTAATATATTAAGAGTTTAAAACATGATTACCACGTGTAAAGTTCAATATTAACGTGCGCACTGCAGTAACTGTTTCTACAGTAAATATTACTTAGTAAAGTTGATGTAGGTGTTGTGGCACACTGGCACATTTCTCACACACGAGCCGATTAAATGAAGACAGTCAAGTCAGCTGCAATTGCAAATTGCCTCCTAAAAGTACTGTACATAAGTTGCAAAGTACCCCTTGGACTTAAGGGTTTGAATGTTGCCGTTAATTTCCTACTTGGGTTGTTCCTAGTCGGTTGCCTATTTTTGTATAGATCAGGCCAAAATAAGTAGAATACATTAGTTTCATGACTAAGATTCAACAGCAGTGTTTTTTATTTTGGTGGTTTAAGTTCGTTTGGACTTGTATATCAACAGTTTTGTGTCAACATGGTCCTTGATTATAAGCAGGTGAGTTTCAATTTTAATCAAGTGATTAAGTAATAGATATCCGTGAGGTGTAGCCGATTTACCGGGGATATTCGCTCGTCTGCGAGAAACGGCTAGTCCAATCGAGGGCGGGGAAGGAAATCGCACGAGCACTGCAAGCGCGAGTGCTGATTTCCTACCACGCCCGAGATTGGACTAGCCGTTTCTCGCAGACGAGCGAACATCTCCGGTAAATCGGCTACACCTCACGGATATGTGTTTTAATGCTAAGGTGTGACATCGAGCTAATTTATGGTGTTATTAGAGTGTTTTTAAAAACTTGTTTCAAGGATTTAAGATTTTTTACATGCGTCTTATGTAAATTCCTGTACGGAAGTTCCGGTTTAGAAACGGGGTTGGAAGCTTCCTGTGTATGACGGCCGACCGAAGGGGAGAGACGCTGCGTAACACCGATGTTTGTGTTTAAGGTAAAACTGTATTTTTTTCTACTTTAATAGTTTAAATAAGATGAGTATATAAAATGCGCTATTCGCTTGAGTCACGTAGGTTTTTAGATGTGTTTACGAAGTGTCAGTAGCCTAGTTTTCATACCGTCGGAACGAAAGATTGCCGGGTTGGGCCATTTCTCCGTGGGTGGCGGTCTAGCATACTACGCGAGTTTTTTTTTTCCGTGTTAGGCTAGAAAGAAAAATGTCGTAGGTTGTAAATGTGCCTGTTTATGCTGGTTTCATTTGTATTTTTGTACGGTAATTTTACAAAGTTGGTTCATATGTCACATGGTGGAGCAGGGGTTGTGTAGACCCGCGTAAAAAGTGTTAGATTATCAAAAAAGTGTGGGTTATCAAAATTAACCCACTGTGACGTGTATGGGTTTTCACATTAACCGTATATAATGACTACACTTTTAGCATGGAGATGTATTAGCGTGACGTCACCACCGTGCGTTAAATGATTATAATCACTCGTTGATTATAATCACTTGAAACCAATCAAGTGATCTAAAGATTATAATCACTCGATGACAATCGTAACAACCCGGGTATTAAAGCGTTAACGAATAAGTTTTTTTTAAACAAGCACACACTCAATATGGCAGCTACCAAGTGAGAATTTCTGCAGTGCTGTGTGTGCCGTTTTTTTTTTACCTTTGAAAATAAAAACAACTGTTTTGTATTCTTGTAAATATAAGGTGCGTTGCTTGAACCTCGTGCAATGACTAAGCTAGAGCTTAATGTGTTTTAATCAGTTTAAACCGTATTATGTTTCACTACGTTGTCCTTTCCATAACTGCATGCAGACATGCCTATTGTATACATCTCATAGGGTTTCTTTCCTTAAAGGCGCCTGTTCATCATTTCGAGAGCATTGCCCATAATCTAAACACAGCATCCACGTTCCGGAAGCTCCGTCATCCAATAAGCCGATGTGGGTCACGTGATCTCGTTTTAGTTATGAAATTCGCAGCGCTGCTGCTAATATATTTTGTTCCACATTATGTTTTCAGAAAACTGACTGTATGACGCCACGTTTTCTTCCACTGCGAGTGCAAAAAATTCATAAACATCCCTTTCGTAAACTCTAACAGTAACTGCCTGTAGAGTCTCCAAGTGTGATATCCACATGTTTTTGCACTCTTAGTACAAGGAAACTAGTCGTCATCCAGTCAGTTTTCTGAAAACATAATGTGGAACAAACTATAGTGTTGTTCCATTTGTTGTTTATTGCTATTTTCTTTATATTGCTCGAAGATTCTACAGTACTGCATCTATATATGAGTTGAAAAGGTGAAAACGCGCCTTTAACAAGAAGAAAGTTGCTAGTCCAGGGCCGAGTGGTCAGAAATTTGGATTCCGTGCAATTTTCGTGGGAGAAACATGCCACCTATGGCAAAGTGTTAGTACGGTCACAGGCTTTCAAAAAATCGTTGGTGTCCACCCCGCATTTTTAGCAGGGGGATGGGGGGTGGGAGGATTATGTACCCCTCCTTAAAATAGGACTAAGTAGCAAAATTATTGAACCCCCATCATGTTTGGTATCAAATGAAAGGTGTTGGTCCACAGATTATTAATAAAGTACAACATTTTACCTTCGACCTCATTTGACCCAAATGAAGGTCAAAAAAGTCAACAATTACTAATTTTTCTACGCCCCACCCTTCCTGCTAAAATTGCGGGGTTGACACAAAGACTTTTTTGAAAGCCTGTGACCATACTAACACTTTGCCATAGGTGGCATGTTTCTCCCACGAAAATTACACGGGATGCCACTCTGCCCCGGACTATGCAGCTTTGTCATTAATAACACTGGTAATAGCCAGTGTTATAACAATCTAGAAGGCTACAGCTCGACCAAGGAAGGCTACAGCTCGACGCCCATTGTCTGCAAAGGAACATGTTGGACTTTTGAGGTCTCGAGGAAGATTACTGGAGAGGGAGTGAGAGGACTGGTTCCCGGACTCGTATGAAAATGGTGGAATGAGACTTTTGTCTCACTCGGTCTCAGAGACGAATTTATCTCATTTGCCTCGAGTGAGTCATACGTTCCATTCCACCATTTTCCTACAACTTCCAATAGGAAAATTAATCCTGTGTCATGGTTTTTTAATTAGCATCTTTACCCGAACATGCAGGTAAAACGCTGACTGGAACACTAGCTTCCGTGAATCTATACAGCAGCTTGATGCCGTTTGACCATGACGTGCGTTTTAAAGGTCATCGCGATATAAATTTCTGAACTATGCGTCCTAGTTAACCATACATAATTAATTAATTATATATTATTGAAATTATTATTATTGTAATTAACATTGTTACAATATTGTTCTCGGATTGAGCCAATGGCTAACTGTAGGGTTTGGCCATGTTTGGCTTGCGTGTTCAGTATTTAGCATTTAGTTGGAGCGCATGGTTTGTAGACCTTTAGGCTTTCTCGCCGCTTCGGCCAATGAAACAAGTGATCATCCGAATACTAAGGACTCCCCCACTTTTACGTTTTAAGCTTCTTTGCTTGAAGAGTAGAAAACAAACACATTAAATCCCTCACTTTTAATGGCGAGGATACCCGATTGATAATGTTTGGTGCTCTCCACAGAGATGTACGTACAGT
>JAHWFP010108210.1:94910-134933 GCA_023313725.1 Lithobius niger
AAAAAAAAAAAAAAAGGTAATTATTTGGAAACCTTGCTTTTCACGCTATCGACCTAATACACCTACCGGTCGAATCCTTTCATCGTTATAGTTCCGAAAATCATAAAGAACACCTGCGGAAACGCTAATTAATTTTTAAAAATAATTATTAAAGCACGTTAAAATGCTACTCACAGTCATAGTGATACCGCCGCGATATGAGAGCGCAACAAGAAAACCTGATTTCAACCAGAAGACGTAAATTAACGGAAATTATTTCTGGCTGGGCAAGTGTTTGGTTGTGGTTGCTGATGTTATATGTTTAGCCGCAGCGAGTGCGAAAGCGCGAGCGAGGAGCGTAATTAAGAAAAAAAATGACATTCTGTTTCGTGAACGGCGACCTTGATTTATCCTAATTTGCAGATTTTGCAGATAGTTTCGTGAACGGCGACCTTGATTTACCCTAATTTGCAGATTTTGCAGATTATCTGCAGATAAAAACACGTAAAATTTGCAAATACATAACATATACATACAACACCAGACATCGCAACCAAAAACTTATCCGGAGATAATTTCGTTTACTAATGTTGTGATCGAAATCAGGTTTTCTTGTTGCACTCTCATCTCGGAGTATGGTGGCAGCGTTACTATGGCTGTGAGTAGTGTTTTAACCTGATTTAATAATTATTTTTAAAAATTGATGATCGTTTCCACAGGTTTTTGTTACGATTATCAGAATTACAATGACGAAAGGATTCGATCGGTAGGTGAATTACGTCGATAGCGTGAAAAGCAAGGTTTCCAAATAATAACCAATAAAATAATAACCATGTATCATCAATACATTGATGAACTGAAAAGAGACGACTTGACTGAAGAAAACTGACATTTTAATAAAAAAAAAAAGGAGATTGTATGAGGTCTGTATGACTGTCTGTGTGTGTATGGTTCGCGTTAATTACGAGATACATGGCTTTAAACTGAATCACTGCAGGAAACATATTACTCAATAATCTAAGCATGCCGAAAAAAAGTCGTTTTATATTTTTATTTCTATGTTTAGGCGTCAAAATATTTGAAAGTTGGGAATTAATTTAATCAGCATGATGTTTAAACATGACGTAATAATATATAAAATAACTGTTACTTTCACCTTTTCTGATATTTGCAGTGTTTGCCTTTTTGGTGGTTGCAGTGGTTGAGGACTACAGTACTGTAAGTTTGCACGTGGACTTAACACTTCAGGAACATTGTGGTATCTGAAACCTTACAGTTAATCTTATCATATCATAAACCAAAACTGGTAAAAGGGGCCGCCAAGTTCCGAATGGTTCGGCCCTTCAAAGGAGTGATATCAACACACCAAAACATTCGCCGAGTTAATCGCACCGCTTAATAGTTCGAAGGTTAAATGAAAACTAGAACATTGCTACTTTGGGTAGCAATGTTCAAGTTTTCATTTAACGTCCAAAGTATTATTCGGTGCGATTAAGTTGGTGAATGTTTTGGTGTGTTGATATCACTCCTTTGAAGGGCCGAACCATTCGGAACTTGGCGGCCCTATTACCAGTTTTGGTTTTTGATATAACATCAGTCCTTTTTTTTAAATTGTGTATTAAACTCAACTCCACTACCGTGCAGATGTGTAATAAAGTGGCACGTCAAGAAGAAATTGGTTTTCCACAATTTCATACTACCTTTTGCCTATAGGCCGAACCATTCTCAACTTGGTCACCTCTTTATAGGTTTTTGGTTTGGTTTTAATTTTGTTGTAATTAGTTTTATTTCGTTAGTTTTGGTGTGTTGATATCACTCCTTTGAAGGGCTGAACCATTCTCAACTTGGTGGCCTCTTCACCAGTTTTTGGTTTTGTTTATTTTGATTTTTTTTAGAGTTAGTTTATTTTTCGTGAACTGGACGTGAATACAATTTCTTTGGCACCGTTATTTAGATTTATCGTTCTACACTAGTGTGTGTCTAGTGTCATTGTGTGAACTTTGGCTGTCCAATGAAAGACGATGCCGACAATACTAACAATGGTTATAACAATATTTTCGTACTTACGCGCCATCCCACGCCATCCTCGTTACAGCCCTAGGCTCCAAACCATAAACGGTACACAGTTCATATCGTACTGCAGCAATTAGTCCAATTTCTTAGCTGGAAGCCTTCCCGTTATCTCGGTATCGATGAATAATCACCCTATGGAAATTAACATGAGGATGAGCGGACTAGAATTAGCTAGCTAGCTAGTTACACATTTTCAACGTTATTGAGGGTCAGATTTTGCATTGAAAGCAGCTTAGCTGGCATTCCTACACGAGTTAATTTTTGTCAGGTGGGTCGTTGCTCTTGATTTCAACACAATTTAAGCTTTTGTACTGCATTATTATTTTTCCCCAAGTACCTGAAATGTGCCCAACTATGCTTCAAGATATACGACACTGACGCTATGGCGCCGCGCTACAATGGATTACAACCTCGACAATTGAATTGATGTGATGTTTGTTGTGATGATTGTTGCCTAATTTGGCACGACACACTAGCGTGTGTCTAGATTCGTGTTTCTTTGCTGTTTTGACTTTAGTTCAGTTAAATCTTACCTTGAACCTCAAACGAGTTGTTTTGTTTTCTAATTGTTGTTGATGTTTGGGTGTGAGTATGGCTGCTATACTTTTGTGTAAGACGAAATTGGGTTAAGTCCTTTGGATTATGTCCTGGCCTTTATTCATGCACAATTAAATATGTTGAGTTCAAATCACTGTTGGTCGTAGTTCATCCTTTCAATCTTCAATTAAATAATTAATTAATTCTCAAAGAACTGGTTTGCATCCGTGGATTTGTCTCAGACCTGAGCCCTTCAGAACTAGTGTACTCGATCCCGATCTTTACTGATTCTAGATCGGCGATCGACCTGGGTGTGAATAATGGGAATGCACAGTGAAGGCATTATCTTCGTAAGGTTAATTTTATCAGAGGTGAAGTAAATAAGAATAATATCTAGTTTTTGTTCTTTCCTTCCGTGGATATACCAGCTGACCCTCTTACAAAGAACTTATCAAATGTCAAACTTGCTGAAGTGATGTGAACCGTTTTTGGCCTTAAATAATTTACCTTTTTTTTTGGACATAAATATTTGTAAATAAATATTGAAAATCAAGTTGCTGTTCCAGATCCTGCCTCTGTCGTCTTTTCCTCATTTGGTAGCAGAGCGTGGTTTTCCAGAAGCTTGGACTGGATAACAAACCAAGATAAGCCTACTGCTTCATTTTTTTTTTTTTATATCTGCTACATTTTATTCATTATTTATACTTAGATCTATGATCAACTCAGAACCACAGTTCACACATCATTTGGGAAAAACCTGTTTTTGGATCATATCATGGACGTGGAAGGCCCACAGGAACCACTAAAGTGGTTATGGCTGAATTTCATGCCAGAGATAATGCGACACAAGGACATCAAAATAGCGTTCTTGACACACCCGCATTCTTGGATTCAGATGATGATGATGTAAATTTGTAACTACCCATTGTCCTTTTGTACCATCTTATGACCTCAAAGATCAGTTCTCACACTCTAGACTTTTATTGAGGCCATCAATTTTGTTGATTCTACTGGGTGGCATGAAGACATAGATGCTGAACTCGATTCCATGTACTCCCACCAAATATGGACTTTGGTACCTTGTATACCTGACTCCAAAATTATCAAAGCTAAGTGGGTGTTCACCTGTACGCTCAACCCAGATGGATCAATCTGCAAATTGAAAGCCCGTTTATTGTAGGAAAGCTGTGATTAGTTTGATCGTTAAAAGAAAGCAGACGCACGGTGAAGAAAAACACAATTTATATTTCGGTATCAGTTTGCAATGCCATCTTCAGAGTAAAAACAACTACACTTCTTTCATTTAAATGCCTCATTAAGGTACCTAAACGAAAGAAGTAGTTGTTTTTACTCTGAAGATGGCATTGCAAACTGATGCCGAAATATAGGTTGTGTTTTTCTTCTCTGTGCATCTGGATTTCATATATTGAAAGCCCGTTTAGTTTCTACGGCCTGAGCGAGAAGGGGAAGGCCGAATATATAACTGCTTGTTCCCCAACTGTGCACAATTCATCAGTTCGTCAGTCTGTCTTCGCCCTATCTGCTAAATACGACCATCAACTGCATTACCTCAATACGGTAACTGCTTACTAATTAGGCCACGTTTCCCAAGTCGTCAACCTATCACAGCCTCTGTCTATGAGAAGCAGGGGAAGGAGGCACAACAAATTGTCTGTCTTCTTGATAAATCAATTTATGGGCTCAGTGACCCTGCACGCCACAGGTACGCATGCGTAAGTGAAGTGTTCCAACGTATGGGAGTAATTAAATCTTAGTACGATTCCTGTGTACTCATACAATGCTCCGATGACACGTATCTATTCTTAAGCCTCGTTGTAGACGATAAGTTAGTGAGTGTTATTGGTGAAAAATTATATAATCATCTTTTCCTGGAGAAGTTACATGAACACTTGAGGATTGTAGAAGTTCAAGGACAAAAAACATTGAATATAAAATCGAAAAGTACGCCAACTGAATTACTCTAAGCAATTTAAAATACATCCAGTCCAAATCACAATAATTTGGTTTACAAAATGCAAATCTTGTTAGGAATGTATCGACAACATTAAAAGCTCTTGCAGACTTGTGATTCTGAATCTGTAAATAAAACCAGTTACTTAAAAATGTTAGGATCACTAATGATTCTTGCGATTCAGGTCCAACTTTACATTATTATAATGTAGTCCAATTAGCTAGAAATTTGGGGAACCTTCGTTTACCTCATTTGGTCGCCTTAAAACGTATTTGGTTTTATCTAAAGAGAACGTATAACCACACAAATAACTACGACGGTAATAAGAGTGGAGCTTCACAGGGGTATTATATTGCGATGCCTCCTGCGATTGCGTCACAAGGAGTAAAGGTGTGACTGGATATCTTATGTGTCTAGGAACATTACCTTTGGCTTGGTCAAGGAAGACCCAGCCACTCGTTGCGCAATCCAGCTGTGAGGCAGAGGTAACTGCATTCTTGAATATTCTAAAAGAACTGATTTGTCTTTGAGGCTTGATATCCAAATAAAGCCCCCTGTAGAATTGACATATTGAAGTACCATTAAGACGGATTCGAAGTCTGCTACATATCTGTTAGTTAATGGAGGTAGCACTCAATCACGAGATTACTTACGGGAACTAAATTTTATTCATGATGAGGTGACAAAGAACAATTATTCAACTCTTGATCTTCCGAACACGGGTAACACCAGCCGATCCAATCATGGAAAACGTAACAGGTGGAGACCCTAAAAGTTACTATTCACACTAGACGAAATGGGTCTCCACCTGTTACGTTTTTCGTGATTGGATCGGCTGGCGTTCTTGACGTTCATGCTGGCGTTCATGTTGGGCAGATCAAGAGTTGAATAATTGTTCATTGTCACCTCATCATGAATAAAATTCAGTTCCCGTAAGCAATCCCATAAGTAATCTTACAGACGAGTAAAAATTACTATTCACTCTAGACAAAATCCCGTCTCAAAGATTTAGGTGGAATTTATTATTGTTATAACTGACCTTTGGCACATTTCGCTAGGAGTTTTTTACACTTGATAATTTTAGATTTTAACACTACAGATTTTTTCTCCCATTTGTTTGTTTTCAAGTTTTAATTGCTTGTGGTAAGTATGCTTATTCTAACTAGGTTTATATTAAGTAGTTATTGTTTGTTTTAAACATAAGTTGCCTCAGTTATTTGGAATTAATTAATCTCTTCTACCAAGCAATGTAATCATAGCTGGGGAATCTTGGTTCTGGATATTGTTGACTTGTGATTAACTTGTATGTAACCAGCATTGTTGGTTGTTGATTGTTGTGTACTGCTTCTGTGGGGACAGACTTGTAATGGCTGGAATCAAAGATCTTTGGAAGTAAAAGGTGGGCAAATCAGGCCTCATGCAAATAATATGGAAATTTAAATTGCTATTCCGGGTCATGCCCCATCTTCTCTTCCTTATAATAATAAAATAAAATATGATTAATTTATTAGCAAATAATGACACCGATGCCAACATTCCTCAGAAAACCTACTGGACACTCATATAATACACCTAATTCGGCCCTGCGGTCAGACGGACCTTTTACACGGTTTACACAGAAGGCTGATGTGAGTTCGTAGGACCATCACATATCAGGTAGACTTTATTAAGGCATTTAACACAGACTTCGAAGGAGCACAGTATGAGGAAGAGCTTTCACAAGAACTTCAATAGAGGATGCAGCATTATTCAGAGCCTGAGACAAATTTCGTCATATGCGTAGTGTCATATTACCAGTAGATTCAACCAAATGCACCAGAGAGCATTAAAGTAAATGGCTGCTTGAGCTAAATTCAATCCCAATTTCTGAATGTTATTGTATGGCTCTGCACATTTCGGTCTATGAAACAACGTGAAACAGAGAATAGAGAACTAAATAGATTTATGCGTAAGTAAAAATGTATCAAATGCCACTTACAACAGGAACAGTGCGTGGGGCCAAGTTTGACATGACGAATGCTGGCTGCACCATGCAGCAGTGACAGTAGTAGACACCAACATGACGTTGTGCTAATGGATGGGAGCCACTGACCAAACACCAATGATGGGTAGTGCTATTCCACCATGTGCTTTTGGCACCTTTGATCCTCGTGGGTTCCTAAGAGCCAAATGTGGTCCAAAATGGTTCACCCCCACCCACCCCATGAAGAAACCAACCAGACAACGTACTGGGACCATAATCCAGGAACATCGTGCTCACCTAAGAAGCCTAAGAAAAAGACATTCGACCCTTGTTTCCATTATTGTTAAAAAAAAAACGAGCACGAAGGCCCATTGCCGCAAGGAAATTACAAGCAGCCTTAAAAAAGACAATAAGAACTGGCATGTGAGAGCAGGAATAGCACACGACATGACGAAGTATGTATATATGTCTAATATGCACAACAACAACAATATCCACAGTCCTATTGTTGTTGTTGTGCATATTAGACATATATATGAGAACCACTGCCCCTACTGGCCACTACAATAAGTAATCATGACATACAAGCTTTATTGGACAGTGAAGCTACATACACAGTGAGCTGGGAATACCTTGCTACAGCTCTGGGAAGCGATTCATTATGACGCCGAAGTAACTATTTGTCATGACTAACAAACATACTCGAGGGACACTGTGTCCGTTCATTCATCACATGGAGCGATGACCAACATATTAAAATACCTTTTCTCATTCTTCCACGTGTGGGAGATCATATAATTCTAGGCTGGGACTTCATGGATTATACTGGAATTGCCTTGGATATGCACAATGGTGGATGGTGCAACCCACATGGAAAACTAACACCTTTAGTCAAGAAGTGCAACTAACACAAGTTGGAACCAGCCATTAACCAAAACATTGGAAGAAACGAAACATGACCTTAGGCTGATCAATGAGCACATTGCCAATGCCCACTGTTCACCAAAACAGAAGATAAAACTTCGCAAATGTATCAAGATACATACTAATGGTCTGACATCTCATTCCAGAAGAACTGGTATTTACAAGTTCAAGATAGAGTTGCAGCTTGACACTAAACCGATTTGTTCTTTTGTACAGAACAACAAATGCTGGGACTAGCAAGATCATTGCAGCACAAGTGGATGAGTGGTTGTCCCATGATGTCATCAAACCAACTGATATCTTTTGGGATGCTGCGCCATGCTTTTACCCAAGAAGGGATGTGCACTGAGTGAGAAAAGATGTTGCATGGACTATTGGGCGCTTAAGAAACATTGCAGCAACGATTGGATGCTACGTAATAGGATCGACCAAATCTCCAAGTTGTCGGCATAATTTTTTAGTATCCTAGACTTAAGAGGAGGCTTTTTGTAGGATTAGACAAAGAAAACAAAAACCATCAATGCGTTTCACTGCTTCAGAATCCAATTTCAGTTTAAAGTGCTTCCTTTCAAAGTAAACAACTCTCCAGCCAGTTTTACAAGAATGTTGAAACTTGCCCTAGGGGACCTCTTGTAGAATTGTTGTGTTGCCTACATGGTCACTATTATCGTATTTGCAGCACTTTAGAAGGACACCTGTAAGAATTTGATATCGTGCTACGCAGGCTAGATGATGACGGGCTATCTGTCAAGGTAAAAAAAAGGGCAGTTATATGCAACTGAGGTGACGTACCACGGCTACTTAATTCGACCTGGGTAATTATTCCCCGAGCATGGTACAGTTAAAAAAAACATTCAGGAAAATCCTAAGCTTAAATCCGTGAACCCACTGCATAGACTGTAAGGGTAATTTGGATTTTTCTGTCAGTTTATCAGCGACTATCACATCACTGCGATGCCATTATTTAACTTGCTGAAGAAAGACAGACGGTGGAAGTGGACCGACGAGTGTGGAAAAGCAGTGAGTAAATTGAAGAGTGCTCTCATAGGAGCCACTCTTAAACTTCTGAACAAAGCCAAGCCTACACCATCATAACAGATGGAAGTAGGACCAGAATTCCGGTGATTTTGTGCCAACACCAGGAGTTATATGGACTCAAACCCATAAGCTTTGCAGGACGCAGACTGAGCCTGGCGGAGGCTAATTATGGTGCAAGCAAACTTAAGATGTCTGCTTTGAAATGCAGTCAGACCAAAATGCTCTGACATACATCAAGAATCAGCCCAATTTAACTAGATGGGTAATTCAACATCAAGGTATGAACTATACTCTGCATTATCGCAGTGGGGTGGACAATGCCACGGCAGATGTAATTAGCAGAATATATGGAGAAGAGTGTGAGGTGGGCACCAAATCTGGCATGGAATATGCTGAAGCGAAAGGCATCACTGGCAAATCAGACGACACCTTTGACATAGCATGTTAGATTAATGTTACAATGATGACACCTCACACGCAGATGCAACAGGCATTAACAATGAACATTGCGAATACCAATTTGGCGTGGAATGCACTGAAAATGTGAACTCAGCCATTAAGGAAATACGCTCAGACCAGTTGAAGTTCCCTACACTGGTAACAATTCAACGAAGACAACAGGAGGACAGATGGGCCAATGCACGGTCTCCAGGTTGGGAGATGTGCAGGATTGAAATGCTGTGCTAATAGTCAACATTCTGAAGAATGGAGTTTTCTGCGTACATCGGGCCTTGCTCACAAAAGCTTTTCTCCCTAATGAAGTTCATGCCAAGGCAACATACATAGATTGTATATCAAGTCTACATACCATTCACATGCTAGGCACAAACCATTGCTGCCCTGCATTCACCTGGCCACAGTGACTATTTTGGAATTTTAAAACTGTGAAACTGTTATTACACTTAATGTGGCACAAGATGGGAAGGCAGTCACTGCGTAAATTAAAACATGTGATCAGTGTCAGATGAGCAAGTCCCAGAAAATGAAATGGAGACTTCATGTGACGGTGGCAGACATTGTGGCAGACATTGTGGGTCTGCTACCACCTACGAGATCTCATCACAAGTTTACTTTGGTGGTGCTGAATGAATACTCTTCATGGGCAGAATTATAGATGATTAGATGCGGCAAAGCAAAACAAGAACAAATTTGATACCAAAGGGAAAAAAATTAAAAATTCAGGCAAAAACACGATCCAGTGAGAAATTTGTCACTTACGAGAGTATGAGAGCAGCTGCTTTAAATACTGCCACATTTTTGTACTGAGATTCGATCATAAACCTCATGGACACATTTTTTTATATTTTATTTCAATAAAAAATTCTATGTGGCATCAAAAATTCATGTTTGCACTGCAGCCGTATCGCTTATGTTGTCTTCTACGAGTCAATAACATATTTGTATTCCATAAACTTTTTTGTTGCAACTATGAGAACTAACAACCAACACGAGTAGTTGCAACGAAAAGGGGAAAATGGCCACCGACACATAGTGGTGACGTCAGGAGTGCAGATGCAGAAGCATCCAGATGGAGATATGAGTGAGCTGCTAGAGTGAAGTGACCTACCCACCACATAAGGAAGTCCATGGCTGTATGGTCTTATATAGGTATAACTAATGGTTAGTGGGGTGGGGGAAGGTTCATTGGAGCTTTGTTAGCGGCTTTGAAATGCGTTTAAAGTTAATCTCCCCCAACACCACCACACAATTTGTTTAGTTGGTTTGGATAGTGGAGACAGCTCGCTTCCTTTTTGTGGGGGTTGGGGAGGAATGATGGGGACATTCAACTAAGTTTTAATGCATTCATAAACATATTAGGCCTGATATTACGAGTCGTGCTACAAACAGCCGAATCGTTCTGAGTTACTTTATTTATTTTTCTTGTTTTGAAGAGTTCAAATCTGCGGCTGTCTTCCAAATGTCTATGTGCCCAAATGCCATTTCTTTACCCACATATAATTTGAGTATCTTGTTGTATGCTTTTTAACTTCAGATAAGATGGTTCGTGACTAACGGTAGGCTTACGTGCCAGGCAACTTTTAGCAACCAGAGAGGTAGCCTAACAACCATCTTCCAGCAGCTTAAGGCATACCTGTGAAAAAGGACATGTTCTGCTTGGAGAGTTTGAGTTTTATGAAGAATTTTTTGGATAGTGAAATAGGAAATGTAAAGAGGAAATGTAGGATGCTTAGTTCATTTTAAGATTTATATTACCAGTATTTGAAGTCATTTTGCCTCCCTAGCTATCAAAGAGGTATTTACTGCTTACACTCCAAGTTGTTGAGAATGTCTGCTGATTGCTGTAAAGCAACAGGTTGCCTGAAAAGCCAGGTCTTCATGTACAAGTATTGAAAGGGTTTTACCAAAGCCATCTTCTTTACACATACATTTGATGTGTCATATCAAACACCAAAACTGGAAAAGGGGACCGCCAAGTTCAGAATAGTTTGGCCCTTCAAAGGAGTGATATTAACACATCAAAACTTTTGCCAAGTTAATCGCACCGACTAATAGTTCGAAGATTAAAAGAAAACTAGAACATTGCTAATTTTGGTAGCAATGTTGAAGTTTTAATTTAACGTCCAAGATATTATTCGGTGCAATTAACTTTGCGAATGTTTTTGGTGTGTTGATATCACTCCTTTGAAGGGTCGCACCATTTGAACTTGGCAGTCCCTTTTACCAGTTTTGGTTTTTGATATGATATCACAGTGTTTTTTTTTAAATTGTGTATTAGAATCATCTCAACTAGTATGCAGATCGATGTGTAATAATGTGCCACGTCAATAACAGCTTGAGTGGCCATTTTCCCAATATTTAAATTTAGTATCACAATGATGTATTTAGTATGTATGATGTATTGAGTGATGATGTATTTAGTATATATAATGTTGATGATTATAGACTTTTGTTATTTAACCAGTCATTAATAAAATAGTGGAAAATATTTTGTAAATTCACTGCAAATTTTTTATGAACTTTTGGTATTTTAATTAAAAATCAATACATATTTCATAACAATAAAGGAACATTTTATGCATTAATTTATTTAATGAAAAAATTACAAAGACATTAAATGAAAAAAAAATTATCAGTACAATGCTAATAGACTTACTACAATAAACAGAAAATTTCTTACTAATAAATTACAGTTCGCTGGGGTAAAGGGTGAAATGTTAAACGTTAAAAAAAGTTATCTAAATGAAAGAAGTAGTTTTATTAAAATAAATGGAAAATTAAGTGACTGCTTAAGTTACAGCGATGGAGTACCGAAAGGTTCGACTTTGGTACCAATTTTATGTCTTATTTATATAATGACATTTCCGTAAGAAAAGGTAATTAATTTCTTATTATTTTCACTGACGACATATTCCTACTTTCAACGAATGACAATTACACAATTACGATGAGTAACTTACAAGAAAGCTTTAACAAAATGTGTAAATGGCGTAGGCTACACAAAATAAAGTTTTTTTTTTTAATGAGGAAAATACTTTTTTTATTTATTTCAAAACTCCGAATACGAAAATTCATGATAACATTGAAATTCCTATACACGAAAAATGCATAAATAACAGTAGAAATTCTAAGAAAATAAACAAAGTTCGTATGTTAAAGGGCTCGCTATTGATGGCAACTGAAAACATACAGAACATATTACTGCAATGATGAAAAGGCTACGAGGAATAATGCGTGAACAATATGAAATCAGAATATGTTTAAGTATTGCTAATAAGAACGTTGTTTACAATGCATGGGTTAAACCACATAGTCTTGTTGTATGGGATTGAAGTATATGAATTTGGACAAAATTACTTAATACACACGCTACAAAAATACAAAATAAACTTGTTAAACTACTCTTTAAAACTGAAAGTAATACAATAAACACAAAAGAAATTGTGAAAATAATAAACTTAAGAAACTAAAGAATTAATTTTAACAAATTTTGAAAATTATAAAATATGACGTTAACCTTATAATTATATTTTTGGTTTGTAAATTGTAGTGTCTTTTTTATGATACATGGCGTGAAGTTTGAAAAGAAAAAAGCTTCTTACGAATGTAAGATAATTTCCTTTTGTAGTAATACTATTAACTAGAGGATTCGCCAAGTAAGGCAAAACTCTATAACGAGGGGCGTCATTCACAAGTAAAATAATCACTTCTTGTTGTCCTTCAAATGTATGCTGAAATTAAAAAAAAATGGCGGCTGGCTACATCATTTGACAAAAATACGTTTTTGTCAAGAATTTGAGCAAGAAACTTACGCAAACGCTCTACTCAGCTGAATTTTACAGAAAGCATATTGTTACTGTTAGCACTACAGTGTTTGTAAATGTGGACAAACACGTGCTTCATTTGGTTTCATCAGATCACACCGGGTCATGAGTCTCGGGTCAACCAATTTTTTAAGTCACCGTATCACAAAAATTGTTCCGATCCAAATGTGGCGAATTACATTTATAATTTAGTTTTCTCGTTTTCAGCATAGGCCTTTTCAGTATGGGCCCTTCAGTACCGGCCCATGTTTTCATGTTTGTTTTACAGGGTAATGCAAACACAAAAATATTAACACGGTAAACTTTAATTTATTTACTATTTTGTAACGAATAAACGATAATGGTGTATAGCTCAAACAAGGCGCGAATCAAGCTCTTCAGCGAATAGCAACAACTCAAGAAGGATACCATAGTTTTTGCGTTGATACGGTAAAACGCGGCTTCATGTGTTCAATGTTAGGCCTACTTTTGTTTTCATACATTGGTTACACAGTCAGTTTTTAAAACAAGTAACCCCATGTCAACATTTATTCTTCCATAGAATATTCGGTTTCCTCTGTTGTGTTGGAGGCGGACGAGGCTGTTGTTTCAAGTTCATAGGAATCTTCAAGTTCAAAGGATTCTTCACGTCTTTCTCGACCTAAAATACATTTTTAAAATAGTAATTATAGATGAATGTTTTGGGACAAAAAATTTGTTGGAATCTCGAAAAATATGACTGTGATAACGGAAATGAATCTCAGTTAAACTAGTAATGTAAAGCTCTAACTGTTAAACGTTAAAATAGGTAACATATACGATTTGGATGTTTCACCGATACTTTTTCATAAACTGTCAACACCGTTCTGTTAATAGTGCGTAACACAGCTCCAAAACAATAAATTCACATTGAAAGTGGTGTGAAATCAGTAGCTGAGATATTTCTCTGAGAAACGCTGTGTTCTGAGAGAACACATCTCTGTGTGCCAGTACACAGCCAACACACCGAGTTGTATACTAGCAGTACACAGTTTGTGTAGTGGCGGTGCGCAATAACACATGCTTTGTACACAAGAATGTGTTTTGACAATGCACAAACTGTGTACTGCTGGTACGGAACTTGTGTGTTGATTGTGCCGTAACACAGAAATGTGTTCTCTCCCACAACACAGCGTTTTCAGAAAATATCCAAGAAATAAATGAATCGCCAGGGGCGTATCAAAGACAGGTAATAAAAGCGTGGGTGTAACGCTGAAATTTCCGACTGGATCCTGTTTATCTCACCCGAAAACATTAAAACTTGTATTTTTGGCTATTTCTTTCTTTTTGCTGCCGTATTTGTAAGTTTCGTTCCGGCTCTTTTTATGTCCGGCTTAGCCCCATTTTTCATATTTATTAAGTTTCTCTCTCCCCCCCCCCCCCCCATCCGCTCACATTTTCGGCCCTGTGACTCGTTGTTACTTCCTGTACACATTTGTTTCAGAAGTCCATGTAGTAGCAGCTTCTTACAGCCTTTCTCAACCGATGACACACAGTCGGAAAAATTTGTTGGAGCTCTCTGAAAAGTGAGGACATGGGAAACGACAAAACTCACTATAGAATATACATAAATAAATCCACATTTTTGAAGTTGTAATGAATGGAAGAGTTTCGTACAAGTGGTGATGAGTAGATAAAATTGTAGTCCTTGCTTGAATTGACACACATAAAACAGTAAAATGGTAAAAAGAAAATCTCAGTCAAATGGGCATGCTGAAGTTTCCTCTTACCGTACTTTCCAGCTTGTTAGAAAATGCTTTTGGAATTCCTGGGTTTCTTGTATTATTCGAAATTTATTATGCAACTCAATCTGACGATTTTGTACTGGTACTGTACGTATGGGTCACCAGAAAGTCACATGCGTGAAATAAGTTGTGTAGTACTCCATTTAATTATTATTTAGTTAGTAATTTATTTAATTATCCCAACGGGATTCTCACGCACGCTTCAGACTAGGTGAAAATCAGTAAATATTCCATAAATAAGGGCGAAATTTTATCTTGGATTTTCAATGAGGACACTGGCCGCATATGCGCACCCTGTTGCGTGCATGGTTTGTATTTAATTACAAAATATGTACATTTAGTCCGGCTTTGTTGCGACTTCCAACGGTAGTTCATTGGTCCCGGAGGCTGCGTAAAACTCGGGTCTGGACTGGCTTGTCTGCCGATGTTCCAAGAAAGGACATCAGCCCTAGAAGCATGCAATCGAACCAAGCTTACCGTATTCAATATTTTTGTCAGCCCGACCTCCCACCTCCACTGCCTATTGTTGCCACGTAAGGGATGGATGGACCAACTGGGATTCAAATCCACATAATCTTTGCTTTTAATTACGATCACATGTTATGAAAAGTATGAAGTCACAGTCTCAAATGAAAATATGAGTTTTTCGTCTGGTTTCTCCGTCCATTTGGAATTAATCGGATTTTGGGTAGCCGCACACCAAATTAGACGTTTAGTCGTACGACAAAACATTTTGTCGTAACCTGTCTCAATATGCTGCAGACGTCTCCACAACCATAGCAATGAATTAAGCGCCACACACCAGATGAGACAGTGTCGCGAGACGTATTTAGCCGTATTTAGGCGTCTCACGACAACATGACAAAGCTTTTTCTAGTTACGTCTGGTGGGGTCTCTCCACCAAATTAGACAAATGTATCGCGACGAAACGTTGCGAGACAAAGCGTCGCATCTTGTGGAGAGACTCACCAGTCGTAGCTTGACGGAGCTTCATTTTTTTGTCGTGAGACGCCTAAATACGCCTAATACGTCTCGCGACAGTGTCTCATTCGGTGTGTGGATCTCAAGTAAGGGTGGCCGGCACACCACAATCGACAAAACGTAGTTGCAAGACGAAACGTCGCGAGACGTCGCATCTGATGGAGAGACCCCGTCACATGAAACTAGAAGGAGCCTAAAGACGTCTCGTGACAATATCGCATCCGGTGTGTGGCGTTCAGCTCATTGCTATGGTTTTGGAGACATCTGCAGCGTGCTGAGACAGATTTCGACAAAATGTATTGTCGTGAGACGTTTTGTCGATTTTGGTGTGCGGCCATCCTTAGCTTTGCACCTGGAAATTTGCCTCTCTTGTTAATCTCGGTCAGATGTCATTTCTTGTTATCCTCTTTGTCACCCAAAACGTGATAGCAAGTGTGCAACCGGTGAGAGCTGGGCATAAATTCCACGACAACAAGATCATCGACCGCGTTATCTTTCATTACCTTATTTTTCAAGCCATTCAAATTTCTCGTCCGACGTATTAGTCAGAGCAATGGTCTTCCTTTCATCCCACCGAACTTCCGTTCCATTTACCTTACCAGTCAAATCCTTCTAGCTGCGCACTCAAAAAAGAAACAAAGTACAAAATGACACTTTCAACTACAACTGCAGCTGTACGTACCTCTGATGAGAACTGAGACCACGTCGTTGACAACTGCCGCTCTTTGCAAGACTAAGTTATTCAGCGATGACTGCTTAGCACTTTTCTCGTTTAGTCTGGAGTGTATACCATGCTTAGAATTTGTGGCCTGGTCGTGGATATCGCTTGCCACATCCTTGGCCTTCTCAGCAACATGACCACCTTGGGAGGAATGGGAGGTAGTTTTTTCCGATCCTGAGTTTCGAGAGTGACGATAGCTTTCTGGAGTCGGCAGTTCTTCGAATCTCGAACTTTCTTCTGAGTTTCGATCCTGTCGGCTAAGGGCAGCTGCCCTAACGGTGGTTGCATTTGACGGAGAAATGGTTGCATTTGACGGAGGAATGGTTGCATTTGACGGAGGAATGGTTACACCTGACGGAGGAACGGCTACACTTGGTGGAGCGGTGGCCGGGTTTTGGCCTTGTCCTTGGCACGCAGCAGCTTCTGATTTTGCTGCATGGCTTCCAGACAAACCAGCAGATAGTAATTTGTATTTTTTTCCTGCTACCTCTTTTGTTGGAGATCCTGCGAAAACGAATAGACAATGGGAAAAAATGGTGAAAAGACGCTAAATAGGGAGATTGTGTCAAGCTCCCATCGATACCAATAACACTCCGCTGTTCATACTCTGAAGACGTAGTGCACTAAGACAGCCATCACTGTGCCCCACCTTAGCTTTTATATCAATTGTATACAAGAATTACACATTCTATTAATAAACAAAAACGGAACGTTAAATGTTTAGAGTAAGGATCTAAAAGTCAAAACCTAGAAGGAACACGGACAAGCTTTGACAGTTAGGGTCTAGGTGTAAAATTTTTTCAGTAAGAGGCTGGAAAGCATTAGACCCTTACTACCCGGTGGTTAGATTAGTTCTAGTCTCTTCGGACTGAACGTGTGTATGAACGGTTGTAGCAGGTGTTCTTTGTTCTTAGAATATTGTTTTGGAACTTTAATAACACAATTTTCTTGTGAAGTTTGGCATTTTGTCTTTTGATGCTTTAGAATTTTTATTATATTTCGTAGATTTATGGTAGAGGATTACCATAATGCTGTTTGCTACGAATATGCTGGCATGTTACTAAATTGAAAAATAATTTTCAACGTAAAGCAAAGCAGGAAACGTATAACCATACTACCACTTGATCATCACATGGGTCATTGTAGGATGATTTCCAGTTTTTCATGAAAATGTATTTATTGCTGACCACCGGGTAGTAAGGGTCTAATGCTTTCCAGCCTCTTACTGAAAAAATTTTACACCTAGACCCTAACTGTCAAAGCTTGTCCGTGTTCCTTCTAGGTTTTGACTTTTAGATCCTTACTCTAAACATTTAACGTTCCGTTTTTGTTTATTAATTCGTGTTACTTTTAGAATTGCAGCTAAACTGTAAAACAGTGCAGTTGGCGGTCACATCTGATAGTTTAACACAAGAGACCCTAGGCTGACCCTCACTAATCTAGCTATCGCCAATGTTAACAATAGAAACAAATCCTTTAATCTTCAGTCTATGTCTCGCAGCTGATCAATTGGTATTGTTGCATAATAACAATGTTTAAAACAATGTAAAACAATCAATCTGGTGGTTTAGAGCTCCGTAACCCCTGAACCACTTGACCAATTAGAAAAGGCCTTATGAAAAGGGCACATCTACAGAGCAATACCTGTAAAATGAGCTAAGAACCAGCTTTATAGGACAAATGGTTTGACCTGTAGAGAGGACAGACGAAAGTATCCCCAGAACAACAACAACAACAAGAAGAAGCTGAACAAGAAGTTGTCTATTTGGCCCTTGTCTGCATCTTGGGTTTGGCTGGACCGAATTTCACAATTTTTGGACTGCAGACAGGCCTTTACTAGTCAAGGCTAGATTCCAAATTTGGTTTAAATATGTTTACTTTTGACGGAGTTATAAGCTCTCAAAGTTGAGAGTTTAACACAGAGGTCCTAGGTCGACCCTTACTAACACTGGCTATCGCCAGTGTTAATGAACTAGCAGTACGCATTTTAGACACACTTCGTGTAGAGGCTGAACTGGTACATAGTGGTGTGCAGCACACACCACTCTGTAGTCTGTACCAGTTCAGTTTGGTACCATTTCAGAAAGTACTATTAGTGATTAAACAGGACGGAAAGTCTACTATTAGTGCACATCGTCTTTAAAGTGTACTAGGGGAAGCCCGTGCTACGCACGGGTGGTGTTTGATGCACCGTTAAAAAGACTGGGACGATTTCCTTTCTCATGTGTTTGTTACGGAATGCGTGCATCCCGTCTATGTGTTTTGCGTACCCTGGCTAAATTGTTAGGAAACGGTGTTTTTCGTTTGCTTCACTCCCTCATTCAGCGTATTCCTTGTTCCGGAGTCCGTACACTTACATTACATATGATTGTTTCATGTAAAAATGGTTGGAATACGCGTTTGTACATGTGAAATAAATAAATAGGCCTTTGTGCATGTGAAATAATAAATACGCCTTTGTACACCGGAAATAAATAAATAGGCATTGGAGACATTGTAAGGGAGGATTAAACAAACGAAGCTTCAACAATCAGCAAGAGGGCGAGCGGGTTCATTGTTCCCACGGTAGCAAAGAAAAAGGGCGAGCGGCCGACAATGAAAACGGATATGTGCTGTATCAATTACTTGCGGGCGTCTTGTGGCGGCCGTCTTGTGGCCGTCTCGTTGCTGTCCATCCTACGCGACAACTCGATTAACAAACGAAGCTTCAACAATCAGCAAGAGGGCGAGCGGGCTCATTATTCCCAAGGTAGCATAGAAAAAGGGCGAGCGACCGACAATGAAAACGGATGTGTGCTCTATCAATTGCTTGCGGCCGTCTTGTGGCGGCCGTCTTGTGGCCGTCTCGTTGCCGTCCATCCTACGCGACAACTCGATTTTATTAATAAAGATGTTACGCCTATAATTACTTCGGTTGTACTTCATCGACCTGTTATTGGTCATCGATCTTTTATTGGTCAAGAGAAAGAAAAGGTCTCAAACTCAATAATTAAAAACTTGCAATGGAAAAGATCGTGTTTTTGCACTAAATATTGCGTTAGGCCTTTTTAATGTTTCGAACTGTCCTTTTACAGTAAATATGACTGTAAACCACATAAAGTGAAAGTAGAAGCTGGGGACGTATGTCATTAATTTTAAAAAAAGAAGAAAAGAGTGCATTTTCTTACTCGCGGGCACAATTTTCTTAAAAATACCTGAATTTCGTCTATCCTGGCAGATTTTTACGGAAGATACCAGAAAGTATTGTTGTACTTTTGTATTTAATAAGGCTCCTTCGCAAACGACGTCAGCATATCGGAAAATTAAGTTTTTTTTTGTTTACCTGAATTGTAGGCGCACTTATAGCCAGTTCAAGTTAATCCGAAAAAAATAATAAATAATAACAGTCAACAATCCGAATTCGGCCCCATTTCGTCCAAATTCATGCAATTTCTAAGATAGAGAGAACATTTTTTTCTAATTGTATGAAAGGATGGGCTTGGTTTAACATGTTTTCTGAATTGGGAAAGGGAGAAAAAAAAAGGAAGAGCGGTAAAGGGAAGGGAAGAAAAGAAGAAAGAACGGTGGATGGAGGGGGAGGGGGGGGGGGGATCACGAAACATCGTACCGGTGCGTACCTGGTTGGGTAATTCAAAATCTACAATCCGGAAATTAATTTCACATTGGGCAGCAAACTGCTGTCGGTCAGTTTTACATCAAGAATTAAAAAAAAAGAGTTGCCACCAACATCACTTCAAGTTCATATCCTCTGTGTGAAGATGCATACAGTTAATTTATTTATTTTTTCTTAAATTCCTCTGTTCATCATCTTCATTCTTACTGTTTGTCATGTGACGGTAAAGAAGGGAAGCCGTGCGTTGTCTACTTTAACCCGAGAAATTTAATTACTTATATGTTATTTTTAAAAGATTTTTTACGTTACTGACCTCTATGCAAATGAAATATATACAACGGTTGGAAAGAGCAGTAATCGAAATATTTCTACTTGGTACTTAAGCCTTAAGTGTGATCAAGCCTTACCATGAGTCTATGAAAGTCGTTCCTACGGAACTTTTCATAGACTCATGGCCTTACTTAATATTCACGGTTCGTACGCCCATCGCGGACATAAAATTTCCGTTTGCAAAAACAGGTTAGTACCAGTTCACAAAATCTACAAAGACAGATGGTTGCGTAATTTCGTCAATCTATGAATACATAATTTCACGTACGGCTGAGTTTAGTTATGATTCAGTTGAATGGTTTAAGTTTTCTGAACTATTTGTTACTATACTTTGTTCCACATTATGTTTGCAGGAAACTGACTGTATAACGCCACGTTTCCTTCCACTACGAGTGCAAAAACTTGTAAATAACCCACTCGTAGACTCTAAGGCCGACCGCGCACTGAGCGTCTTGGCTGCGCGGCCAGGTCGCTGCAGCCAATGAGAATGCTTATCGTTTATGTAAAACCACGCACTAATCATTTTCATTGGCTGCAGCAACCCGGCCAAGTCGCTCAGTGCGCGAGCAGCCTAACAGTAACCGTGTAGAGTCTACAACTGTGATATCCACATGTTTTTTGCACTCGTATGCAAGGAAATGGAGGCATCATACAGTCAGTTTTCTGCCAACATAATGTGGAACAAAGTATAGAATTGGGTGACGTGATAGGGGAGGGGGAATTACTGTTATTTTGTTTTGTTTAGATTAGAAATGGATGTCCTTGCCAGTTGCTATCAAGGTCACGTGATTTCACTCTTATTAAATGTTCATTGCCTACCTTGGTAATAAATTCAGAACTTTTAGGAAACAATTACTAACTAAAAAAAAGGGAAAATCAGTCGAGAAATTGTCAAACAAAACAGCTAATGCGATCCCTAACCCAAAATTCACGCGCTCAAGAATGCATTGCATCAGGGACCTTGGATTACATTAGCTTTAGTAGGGTTGGTGTGTAGTAAGTGTGTCAAACCTCCAAAGTATAATTTATGGTCTAAAATGTTCTCCTATAAAATCTAATAATTTTCGCCTACTGACAAACACAGTTGAACGTTAATCGGCGTAATCGGTACAGTTACGGGGGGTGGTATGCGGTAACTTCTTAATGCTATCATAATCCTGTTTTTTTTTTTCGGTCTACGAAATTGCACAGAAAATTATATTTACCATGAGTCGTAAAAATCAGGATCGCAACGACCGTACAACTTACTAACAAGTCAAATCTACAGCCAACCATCATAAAATTCATCCAAATATTGAGTGTAGTGAACTTGCAGCAGTGAGGACGTCGACTTAATATACCTCAAAAGTGGTACATAAACTCAGGAACAACGTTCCAAAAAATATTGTGAGCCGGATCCATGAGAGCTATAATGTCTATATAATTTCCTGCTCCGTCGTTTGGTGAACTCCAGGCACTATGAAAGCTCATCACAGAAGATATGTCAGTCCCGGTCCAATAGTGTTCTCATATCCGGAAGTTGTTGTGGCTCATTTATCATTAAGAACTCTTTTATTGCGTCTGTCTACTTTGAACCAATTTTTTCCAAGGGTTAATAATAATATATATTCGCATGCATTTATTTTCCATTCGGTCACGAAATAACCGAGTATTAAGCCAAGCACTCGAACATTACGTATAAGAAAGGGGAAAATTTTCAACCGGGGACGTGATGCACGTTGCCTTTGGTTAAGTCTCTTTACGCAACGTTGAAGAAAAGTGAATAGAAGCCTATTAAGATAATTGCGTAGAGCCAATTTGAAATAATGGGTCACGTAAGGTTTTATTGCTTTTAAAGTGACTCGCCTCTTTGCCGAACTGTTCTAAAAAGGACATAGGGCACAAATATGGGATCGCGTCACCTTCTGTAGGAATGGTTGGGCATGCATGCTTCACCCAGGTCCGGATAAGACAGATGCTTTGGTTCTTGCTAGCCGGTTCCACTGCTTTTATCCTAGCCTATTCTATTGTGTACGCGGTTTAACTTGAGTCCTGCAGGTATTTTATGAGCGGCTACGTTTTCCTGGAGGGAGCGGCATTAATCGACGGCCGCCATTGTTTTTGTAACCATCTTGGATATCAACAAGGCACTCTGCTACCAAAATCATGTAATTGATTATCCGTGTCGTTCTGGGGCGAACTCAAGATAGGCCGCGGACACTATAGCTATCGTTGACTTCACCTGATCCACAGGTACAGAGATCAAGTCATTGGAAGTAATTCCAACAACAAAGCTTGCAAACTTCTAATTTCGCCTCGGATATACGTAATATAATCCCTGGATTACAATACACTACTTTCTATTCGCCAAATTTTAAAATGGACTTATTGCAAGGGATTGGCTACCGGTACGTGGACGCTTTCTACTGTACTTGGTGTGGAATAACCAGAAAAATTTATACGTAGGGTACCTCGCTTGTAGGTGACGCCTTTAATTAGTAGTTTCATTGCAAGTGTATCATTTAAGAGTTCTTCACATACTTTTTCATATACTAAATTCAAAAATGATTCTTACTTTGAAACTTAATTACGACAATAATTTCAACAACGGCTGCGCACAATTTCAAAATTAAGATACAAGGTGAGTACATAAAGAGTACCGTAGGGGATACAAGCACTATCCAGCACATTTTCGACACACTGCAGGGGACGTCTGTCTTCATCAGGCACGCATAAAAGTATGGATCGTCTGCTAAGATGTAAACAATGACCTTTACTTTTGTGTGAGACTGATGAACACAGACGTCCCATGTACTCTACCAAAAATTCGCTAGATACTGGCTGTACCTCTATTTTTGAATTTTTCGTAGCTGTTGTTCGTATTCTCCTGACCAAATAATAATTGATGTGTTGTTGCGATGTAAGAATGAAAACGAGAATTTTATATCTTGCAGTATAATAATACAGGCACTTACTAGAACGATATTGGGCCTGCACAGATGGCTGAAATACAGGTAACTTTCTTTTTATATTACTAAAAAAAAACTAATAATAACAGACCCTCTCTAACATTTAACTATTGCCCCCACCCACCTACCCCCATAATCCTTCTATTCCAGTAACTCACTGCTGCTCCAGGATGCTGCTTGCTTGTCGTGAATGTTATCATGCTATGGTCAAGTAAACAAACCTTAACAATAAAATCCCATTTCATTGTTGCAAAAAGTGAATTTTACAACGAGTACATCTAAGAAATTCGAATGTGCTGCTGGATAGCAAGAGATTTATCTTCAACTGTTTTCTTTATCCGTTCAGGAACTGTATGTTTCTAAAGAGGCTCGTTGCATTCTGCGATGCCAGGATCACGTAGATTTCCATAAGAACGAGGAGTGTTGGGCAGTCTCATAGGTTAGAAGGACGCATCTTGCCTCTTCCAAGCCTATGCGGAGCCCTGGCGGTAGTTGCGTCTACTAACACCTCTGATAATGCTTTGCCTCTCTGCTGCTTCGAAGGCAAAGCTTTATCACACGTATTAGTAGCCGCAACCACCGCCAGGGCTCCGCATAGGCTTGGAAGAGGTAAGATGTGATTTCTGGTTAACTACTTAATCTATGACAACATTGTTAAAGCTCTGAACCAGAACACGACGTAGGTGAATTTTTAGGTTAAGGGACTAGCACGTTTCTTTTCGTGGACGCTGTTTAGCAAAGCCAAGGGTATGGTGCGGGATTAACGTCAAATTGCGTCTACATAAACGGGATTGACGTAAGGTGCAGTACGTAAAGTTGACGTTGGCTTTACTCTTGTTTCGCTAAATCGCTCGACGAAATGAAACGGTTGGTCTTTGTGGCAAGATAAGCTGAGTTGACAAATCGGTTGGCGTGAGGTCTGGGGAGACACTGTTCGATGGTACTGAATTTCCAGTATATGGTTGTGATTTAAAAGCGCGAGAGAATCACTTGATTAGAAAGTCTAGCGTATATTATTTGAATCAAATTTCATCACTTCCCGCGCATACGGAACCTTAGATACGCTGACTAACTAGAGGGATAAGCAGCGGAGTGGTCTTACAAATTAACAAATTTTGAGAAAACCACTCTGGCAATCCTGGAAAACTTGCTATACCTGTAGCCTACCTGTGGATTCCTGGCCCAACGGGCTGCTCACATTTTGGTCTTGGCTCCCATGACAACGAGAAACCAATTAGACCATTCTTCCCAATTAGCTGTTTACTAGTCTAAAATAATAAAAGTTTCTAGTGTGACGTGTCCACGAGTACTGAGTGGCAAATACTTGACTGTGTGGTATGAGAGCTTCAAGTCATGTAAAACAACAAATTTTACCGTTTAAGATCGGGTTTAAAGTGGGACTATCACCGATTGAAAGCCAAACGAAAATACCGTGGCGCCATCTAGCGACAGTGATATTCTTAACATTTATAGCTTGTTCCCAGGTGCAAGAGGACGTATCAAATTTACACTCATTAATTAAGAACGTCGTGGCTTGTTTGTTTCGATAAAATAAATGGCGTTGTGCATTCCTTCGCTCAATGCAAGCAGTGATAGTTAGTAGTTCATAGCGCAAGATGTTGTTAGAGTCTGCAGACTCGGTAATAGTGCCACTTTAAGCATCGGTTGCCTAAAATAATCGATAGTCGCCATTGCCGTCGAAATATCGGCCACTGCCACTGCGAAAAATTTGACTTATCTAGTGAATTTTTACGGTGCACACCGCTTTTACTGCATACGTCACTTTTAAAGGCACACATGTCTTTCCGGCGCACACCTCTTAAAATACTGGCAATAACGAAAAAATTGTACTCTGTCGCCAAAGTATGTGTATAAAACTCACACCTCTGATTCAACTGTTACCACGAAAACTTACTATTTTAAGCCTTAAGTTTGAGCTCTCTTACATGCGATAAACCGAAAAACAGCATACTTAATTTTCGGCATGTTTTTGGCGTGAATGGTGAATTGAGACCATTACAAGTTACCGCAGCCCGTATCATTAAAGAGGGTTGCTTGTACTCATTTAGAGTATATGGGTAAATTTTAAAAATCGGATGCAAACGTCAAATACTAAAAATGAATAATTAATTGAAAATATTTTTTCGAACATTTACCCGTACCCCGAAATATTTAACAAACTTTTACAGTTTTACTGAAACCGTGCTTGAAACAAAATTGAAACCCTTCGTGCTCGCCCGGTTGCTCATTAAGAAACGCACAGCGGTTACTTTTAAGTCTGCTAGGGCAATAGGCTATATGCAAATTCTCGACTATAATTTTTTATGTTTATTTTTGGTAAAAGAAAACAGGTAAATTGTCTGTAAAATGGCTACACCTTTGAAACGAAGAATAATCGGTTCTTATTTAATTATTGCTATAACTCCAGTTTTCTCAAAACTATTAGACTGTCACTTAGATCACTGCTTCGAAGCCCTTGTATTGAGGACTGCGTTAGGCGGCTGTTAGTACCAGAGTCACTGTACCTATTCGCATGAACTAGTTATTAACATTAAAGTTCAAATTTCTTTTTTTTTATTTTTTATATTGGTTTTGTAGCGAAGCGAAGCCGAAGCCTGAGTGGCGCTCCGTTTACGAATCCCCTCTAATGCAACCATTCTATTCGCATTATTACGAAATAACAAATTTAAACCACATTTTGTGCATTAATAGCGTTACACCCAGAAGTGATTTCACGAAAGAAAATTTGAAATCGTACTGGTTGATGAGGAATAATCAAGGTGACAAAATGCACAGGTAATGTGAGCTATTCACCTATTTGCTCCCCAGTAGTTTTCAACGCACGAAAATCTGCCGCATCGCAAGTAAATAACAAATGGATGTAACGCGCGCTCAAATTTCTGCCAGCATTAATTCTCACCTTGACGCCAAATTTGATGCTTTACAACAAAAATTCTTCACATTTTCAGGTGCTTTGTCTGCTGAAAAACCAAAGTCGGAAAACCGCTCGTCCCAACCCGCTGTCAACGCTATCCAGCGACGCTCTACGAAAGCAAATGGACAAATAAACAACATGCGATGACGCAACCGAAAAGATGAGCCACAATGCTGTTTCCAATGCAACACGAGTTGTTTGCAGTCGCTTTGTTCCATTTTGTCGACAGCTTAACTGATGAAGCCCTAGTCTAATAAAACAAGGGTTGCAGTACTTATCCGAAAGTGGGGCAGGAATGAACAACATTTTCTTGGTGCTATGTCTTCTTTCCTTCTATGACGCATTGACAAAAGGTTGGGTAATATTATGCAATTATGCTGTGCTGGTCTGTGTGCCACATAGAAAGGGTGAAGCGTGCCACACGCTGGTGACATTTTTCGCCACAGCTTGTTGACACAGCACTTTAATATGAAACTCACCAAGCAGCTCAGCTCTGTCGCCATAGATAATCATAGTTGTTCGTAAGCTGGCAATTAATTTACCGATCCCTTAGTGAGACGTCACTACTTGAACTTCGAACTCATCGGCTCTTCGAGGTGGTTTTTCCTCTGAATTCACCGACTACAGACGACGGTCCAACAGATTTGCTTCACTAGGATTGTTTACGGAAACATAATCCATCCAAAACCAAAACTGGTACAAAAGAAGCCGCAAAGTTTCCAAAAAGGGTCGGCCTTTGAAAGTAGTGATGTCATTTATCCAGGGAAAGGTCGCTAAGGTTAATCCTATTACCCAATTTAATCATCACACCTACTAATAGTTCGAAATGTAAATGAACACTAGAACATTGCTACTCGAGGTAGCAACTTCAAGTTTGCATTTAACGTCCAAAGTATTATTCGGTCGATTAACTTGGCTAGCAGAGTATACGATTAACGTTGGAGATCGTTCCATGTTTGAATGATATCACTACTTTCAAAGGCCGACCCCTTTGGGAAACGTGGCGGCTTCTCTTTTGCCAGTTTTGGTTTTGGGTGGATATCACAACTTTCATAGGACTGTGACTGTACAATAGGTAACACCGTCTTATCTTCATCTCTACCTTTTTTTCTGGTGGAATTTTCAGTCTCATTCATAATATTTCACAATAATAATATTTTCATCATTCATAATATTTTCACATACCTAATTATAACTTATGCCATTGCCCAACTAGCCGTTACATCAGCCAAAATGCCACAGCTTCGTTATTTTATGCCCATGCTGCACCTGGTTAAGTTTTTTAAATCCCAGTTTTGAGCACACTGGCTAACAAATTGCACATCCCCCTTCAGTTGCTCCTCCCGAGGTTAATGTTCAACCACACAATGAAACTGTATTTGCTTACTCAATCACAATTAATATCATCTAGTCGGCCGATCGTCCATTTGGCAGCAACACACTAGCATGTGTCTAGATAAACCAGCAGACTTGGCGCATTTACCAAGACATACTTCTTTTAAAATATTACCGTTTTCTTACTTGATTGGATCAGGGGCTAGTAACTCTTACAGTCGCAATGGTCACAACGCAACGTCACGGAAGGGTTACTAGCGCAAATAGCGCTCACCGCTTAACAAGGACCGCACGAAGCACAGAAAAACATGGCGCTGGAAATCGTAGCTCGAGCCGGCCCACATTTGGAGTTCAAAGATGCCGGCAAATAAACATTCCGCTGTCGCAAACTGCCAAAACAAATTCGTAGTATTTTTACAAACCGTATAATGGCAAACGTTAGCTAACGCAATTTGCTTTCACGAAATTCGCTCTCTCTCCCTCTCCTTAGTGTTGATTGCCGGTCATTTTTAAGCTGCGTGATCGCAACGTACGGTGGCTTATTGGGGTACAACAACTTTTTTTCTATGCACACTCAAAAAACTTTTATGAAACCGTAACAAGTTGGCCACTGGCGCGGGCGTAGTTTACCATATATTGTCCCAGGTTGTAGTGTGTCTTATTCGGTGTTACAACGCCGAAGTTTCGGTTTCATGAAAGTTTTGTGTATATTCATAAACAAAATTGTTGTTTGTCCTAATGAGCCACCGCAGTAACAACACGCGTGTCTTCCCATTTGCCCTCAAAACTCGTGCCCTCATAATATGACGCTTGCCGAGTGTTGCTTTCCATAGGAAAATGGTCCTCCCGGAATGAAGCGATTATATTCCTCTAAGATTGGACCTTCCGCTCACGATCTTCATTTTGTTTTCAACTCTTCTTACACTGAAAGACTCCCAATCTCTTAGTGAGATTTATTGTTTTTGTGCGCCAGCTCTTTGGCTAACTACTAGCGCTATCTAATACTATCTAGCACTTGCTTGCATCAAGCGAAGGAATGCACAACGCCATTTCTTTTAACGAAGCAAGTCTGCCACGAGCCTACTTAAAACTATGTGGGTTGAGAAACCAGATAAACACACTATATTAAAAATACTGCATGAAATAAGTGATACTGGTGCAATTGGTGCAGATGAAATTATATTAAAAAACATAATTGATACAAAAAATAACAGTGCAGTCTTCTTGGAGATATTAATTGACAAAATAATTGAAACAGAGTGTTGGCCTGACAAACTAAAAATTCAACAAATCAGACCCATTTATAAGAAAGGAAAAAAAAAATGAGTACGATAACTACAGACCAATTTCAATTTTGCCTGCAATTAATAAAATATGTGAAAAGTTTTTTGCTAATCAAATTTCTGGCTTTATAAATAAATTCTCCATTATTACTAAAAAACAATATGGATTCAAAAGGGAAGGGGAACAACTGAAGCATTAAAATGTTTAAATGATAAGATTGCCATAGCACTTAATAAGAATGAATATTTTGGTTGCATTTTTATTGATCTTCAAAAAGCATTTGACTCGATAAACAGACATATTCTGATTGAAAAAATGAAAAAACTGGGTCTAAGAGGCAAAATAAATAACATTATTAAAAATTATCTTGAAAATAGAAAATGTGTAACCAAAATTGATAAAGGCATAAGCAAGGAAATTCCAAATAATGATGGTGTGCCACAAGGATCAATATTAGGACCAATTCTCTTCTTACTATACATAAATGATATTGAAAGATTAACCGAAAATATTATTTTGTTCGCAGATGATATTTGTCTTTTTTGTTACGGAGATAATTATTTACAAACTATGGGTACACTGCAACTGGATTTTGACAAAATACAAGAATGGTGTTGGAAAAACCAGGTCTTTATCAATGAGGACAAAACAATAAATATGGACATTTCAACGGGCACAAAGAAATTAGGTCAGGAGGCAAAAATAAAAATTTACGCTGACAATAAAAAAAATTTATATAAAATCATGAAGAAAGAAAGTAAGGTTAAATACTTAGGATACTGCATTGACAATAAATGGAAGCATGAAGATCATGTAGACAACATTATTACAAAAATAAAAAAACTAATGCCTAAATTATATCAAATAAGAAAGGCAATAAACGATAGAAATAAAAAAACTAATTTACACAGCGTGGATTGAAGCAAATTTGCTGTATGCCTGCGAAATCTACAGTAATGCAAGCAATTACATGTTGAATAAATTACAAAAATTACAGAATAAAGTACTAAAAGTATTGTTTCAAAATAATAACGTGAAGGAAATCAGAGATAGACATAAAATACTTAATGTAAAAAATCTGTGCAATTATACGATAACAATAAGAAATTTTTTTCCATTAACAAATTTACTTCAAAATCAAAAAGCGAAATCGAAACTTAGAAAAGACCATTTATTCCTACCTTTATGGTCTAATAAATACGGAAAAATGACGACTGTATATAATTCTGTGAAAAACTTCAATAAAATACCAAACACATTAAAAACAATTAAAGGATATAATGAACTTAAGCAAAAAATGAAAAACTACTGGATTAATTATATTGATGGGGATAAATAAATGAATTGAGGGGTTTTTGATTCAGAGTTAATTTGTTGAGAAGTTGTATAGGGTTTAAAAATAAAATTGAAAAATGGCTAAATGATCGTTTCTGACATACATTTATGAAGAGAACTGTATAAAGAGGGCTATAAGGTACTAGAAAGGAGAAGTACCAAATTATGCAATATAGTTTATGGTTCTGATGGTTTTGTTTTTTAAATTGCTAGAAATGTATATTATTTTGTTGATGGATGGTATTGTAATGTTGCCACTAATAAGTGTTTGATCACTTCGTGGCATCTTTCTTTCTTTAATAATAATAAAAAAAAAAAAAAAATTATTGAATGAAAATTTGGTACGCCCTCGTGCACCCGGGAGCAAGCTGTAAAGGTTAACAATATCACTGCCGCTGGATGGCGCCACGGTATTTTCGTACGATTTTCAATCGGTGTTGATACCACTTTAAGTCACTGAAACGATGCGCGTATAACACTTAAGCATGTAGTAATAGGCTGTTGGATGACAATACAAACAATGGTTTTAACAATAACTCTGCATATACGCACCACTTCAAGGCCACGTGCGTCTAGCTACAACCTTCATTTTAGAAAAAAAGGCACTTCCCTATACGACGCTCTACCTGTCTGCCAAAATTTCGATTTTGCAACTTTTCCTAGTGAGCTGTACAGGTGTCTTTAGGTCTATGCCCTATGAGAATTAACGTGAGCCTGTGAATTATAGCTTGGTTTGGTAGCTAGTTACTAGTAACACAAATCAACGTTATTGACGGTACTTTTTCTCCATGAAGAACACGTTCTCACCCTTTAATGTTGAGGTTTTCTTCATTACTGGACCCAAGACACGTGATTCCAACGATTTGCAACGGTTTCTACCGCATGGGGGATTTACACCAGTAGGCTGAAATCAGGCATATAAGCTTGTTACAGTTAAAAGACACAGTGTGCTAGTGAGCTGCCTTTTTACATCTGACAACAATTAAACATCTACTTGGCGGCGACATACTAACGTGTGTCTAGATCGCAATGGAGTTTCGTCACAGAGCATCCCCACTAAGGTAAAAGAAGATAACAAGTCACTCGGTTATAACAAATACATGTATTTATTGGCTGGTATTTAACTTAAAAATCTTTACTCCCACCCTTGACAACGCAGGCATGATGGTGAACATACGCTCATGCATCATGAATACACTGAAGTATTGAGTCCATTCCTAAAGTGACATCGCTTTTGATGAAAGCAGGTTGGATCGTCCGATCAGAAAGGTGCTCATTATATCGCCTGGATAACACGGCGTGTTTGCATGGTAGACACAAGCACGGCACATGATGGTCGATTTTGAAAAGAATTATAAAATGTTCAGAGCAATATGCAGTGTTGGTCATAACCTTCAGGGGTCCATCGTATAAACAAATATAAACAAACATTGCTTTTTCAACTTCTTTAATTAATTAATTATTGCTATACATTCCACATCAATAATTAGTTTGCCCGCCATTTGCCTATCGGACAGCACAAAATCTTTCAAAATACAAACGTAATAGTATGACAGAATGATCTGTATTCCATTCCATTTCGTTTGGAACTGCTACGAGGCGTGCCATCAGCGTGTTCCGAAACTATCTGTGATGTCCTCATTCATGAATCATCAGAGTCCAGTGGATACGGGACATCATTGATATTATCAGGACACACTGATGGCACACTTAACAACGGTTCCGAACTATACATGGAATACAGATCTTTTTGTCACACTATTACACTAAAATCCTGAAAGATTGCGTGCTGTCCGGGAGGCAAATGGTGGATACACCATTTATTATTGCTTTGGAATACGTGTAAAAATTGTTGGTTCACGAAGGTATAATTAGCCAAGTCTGTTTATACGGGTTTGATTATACGTTGGCTTATTACGACTCTCGTATTCAACATATATGTTGTTATGGTAGCGACGTCAGACGAAATTTTGTTCCTGTAAATGATTTTAAAAAAAGGGCAGGACGTCGTGTAGACGGCTCTCATGCTGCAGCCGCAATTATCTTAATAGGCTTCTATTATCTTCACCCATTATCATGCAGATTCATCACAAAATCATAGAAGGCTAAATGCCTTATTGACTTACAAACTGCCATAAATGCGTTGTAAAGGTACATATAGTCTGTGTGACAGATCTTGAGAGAATTACCTAGAATTGCTGGAACTCGATTAAACATGTGAATATTTAAAGAAAATCTTATTATTTTCCTGTATTTTCTCACACTAAGGTTTCTTTCAATCATCTACAGTCATCATATACAGTCATCTACAGTTTTTGGATCAGTCAGAAGTCTCCTAACATGCAATGTAGACGTAGGGATATATTCACCAATTACAATGTAACTTTGTGGGTGTAAAGTGTGTATATTTGGTGAATTATTGTCTTTTTTGCTGTGTATTTTAATTTCTGCGTTGAATAGGCCCACCGAACCAGAATTGCCCTGGGCCCACCAAAGGTTAAATCCGGCCCTACACATCATTGTTTATGCCAATAATGAATTATTGACGTTTTACCACATAATTACCCGTTAGCACCCGTGAAATGTGGCCAAAGGACGACTGTCTCCTTCCCACCCACTCCTGCCTCTCTCCACAAACTTGACCCAAAGGATTCGTCCGTCTACCACCCACTCCCCCCTCCATAAACTGAAATGGAATTATCTTCATTCATAGCAACATACTGATTGATAACTGTATTTTTTGAAGCAATTTTCACAAACCACAAACACATTTAATTAAATACGGGTTAGCTTGACGTCCCAACCGTGGTATAAATAATTTATTGGTGAGGAACGAGCGGTTATCGATTTGTAACACACGGCTGAGATTATTGTCCCGGCTCTCGTATGCAAAATAAGTCTCGGGCTAGGCCCTCGACCTATTTGCGTACTTGAGCCGTGCCAATAATAGCAGCCGTGGGTTGAAAATCGATAACTGCTCGTTTCTCAACAATAACTATTACTTAATTTTGTGTGGTTTGTGTTTTTCTCTTTACTTCAATAGCGTGTCAACGTACTTAGAACAAGTGCTGTGAATCATGTATGGAATACATTGGCCACCATTACCAGCAGCCAAGTGGTAGTTCGAACTTCGTTACGTTCAATAGGCAAACCTGAATTTTCTATCTTTATCATGAGAAGCCATACTTCGCACAGTTTCATGTCGTAAGTACAGATTTAGTTGAAATACGAAGCAAGCATGATCGGCCAATTTTGTAGAAATGTCTACGCAACACGTGAAGTTTCGTATCGGTATATACCTAATTTGAGAAATGCAAGTAGTTTCTGAACGAGAGACATTGCAATTCAGAAAATATTTTTTAACCGTGCTGAGTTGTAATATAAGATAAACGTAGTTTCGTGCTGCTCACAATTCTGCAATTTTTTTTTTTATAAACAGTCGCCAACCCCTGTAATCCATGGACTATAAAAGAATCAATGTTTTATAAACTTTGTTCAGACCTTTTTTTTTAGATCATTTACATTTCTTTTAATTCCCACACTCATCATTTCCTATGACTACAAGCCTTTTCGGTCTCACGGAGCCATGGTCATGGTAATCATCTTCATGCCAGTTAAGTCCGAACGAGTTACTCCGAAGTCACGTTGCCTTGAAGAAAAATGGATGTATAAAGGTACTTCACTGTAATTTATTGAAGTACCGTGTTTATTTCACTGTTTGGCTTTGTTTTTCACTTGTATACACTTATATACACTTATACAACAAAATGTAGTATTATTATAAAAAAAGCATTCAAAGAAAAATACAATATGTGAACCTCAGTTACGGCATGTGCAACATAGTATTGATAGTATTGATACTGTTCTATACTCAACAGTATCTTAATTTGCAACTAAATATTAAGTTTCATATTAGATTTTATTAAGTTTACATTCATCAGTGGTGTTAAGTTTAGTAACAGCCTCCAGCTTTACTCTATAATTAATAGAAGCTGCTGATTGCCGTACAAGAAAATCAGAGGGTTAAATATCATAATCACTTGATCGTCAATTCGTAACATGGTAAGACCAAAATTAAGCATAAGCAAACGTACAGTTTGCTGCGAGGAACGTTTTTGGTATTCTTTAAATCGAGCAGGATCGGCATCCGATGCGAATTCACCCAATTCCGATGTTAATGTAATTTTCAGGTCAGGAACCGTAACTTGGTTTAAGAGCATGTATCTGTTGCCCCACATTCCAACCGTAAAATTCTTGTCCCGCACAGAAAACTCAATGTTCTGGTCAAACGTTATCGATATATTTTGTTCATCAAGAGATAATGCCAAGGTGTAATTGTCGTACAAAGAAAAGACGCCATTTTGCTCATCCAGAGATAAGTCTATACCATCTTCATATACTGAAAGGGTGGCATTGACGTCATCGAAATACAAATCAATGCTGTCTGAGGACAACGATAAATACGAGTCGTTTCCTGAGGTCAGATCGATGCTGTTGTTAGAGAATGATAAGGTTAGATTGCTGTTAAAGTCTATGTCTATTGAGGTATCGGAAATATGCAGACGAGAAGATACTACTTGCATCTTGGATTTCGTGCCATCAAAAAGTGATATCTTTTTATTTTCAAAACAAAGAATTGTTGAATCCGTGTCAACAGCCTCTGTTTTGCAATGACTTTCACCGTCAGAAAACTGAATGGTTTCCTTACTACCCGTGTTAACGACGCTGATAAAATCTTTACTCAAAATGATAGTTAGGTCCGATTTCAAGGAAATCATAATTTGATTGTTCACAAGTGAGAGTGCAGTTGTGTTTGTATCCTTAATTGCCAGTGACACACGTGTGTGAGAAATGTACAGAGTTGCATTCTCGGTTTGCAGTTCCTTGTACACTTGGTCTTGTATTCCCGTGTTTCCAGGCTCTTGAAGATCTTCATAGGTAATCACAATTGGCCAGGGATTGCTTGTTTTCTTCAAGGCCGATCGTATGTATTCAGTAGCATGGGACATCAAGTTTTGCATAACGTCAGCAGCTACCTGCAAATAAGGAAACGTCACCAGTATGAGACTATAGTGTCCGCGGGCTATATCTTGAGTTCGCCCCAGAACGACAGAGATAATCAATTGTATGTTTTTGGTAAGAGAGTGCCTTGTTGATATCCGAGATGGTTACAAAAACAATGGCGGCCGTCGATTAATGCCTCCCCCCCCCCCCAGGAAACCGTAGCCGCTAATAAAATACCTGCAGGACTCAAGATAAACTGCGCACAGAATACAAAATGTTGATGCAATAACTGGAAAATTCAGGCTAAATGTTACTCACATGCATTAGACTTTGCACTGTAAAAATATAAACTAACCACAGTAAAATCCATAGTAAAGGGTAACCAGAGCATTCGCGAGTTCATCAGGTCTGTAAGGTTAGGGCACATAAAAATGTTTATCATTAGATGTCACTAAAAAAAAACAACTTACAAAATAAGTGATATCTGAAACAAAACCCACCTGGGTGAATAACCCGCCAAGTTTCAGCCATTCAAAGTAAGTGATATCAAAGCAAAAATGGCTGCCGCCAAGTTGCTACATTATTTGCCAATTTACTCCCACCGACTATTACTTCACACGTTAAATGAAAATCTTGAGCATTGCTACGGCTTGTAGCAATGGTCAGGTTTTTCATTTGACCTTTGATCTAACAGTCGGTGGGATTAGCTTGGCGACTAATGTAGCAATTTGGAGCCATTTTTGCTCTGATATCACTACTTTGATTGGCTGAAATTTGGTGGGTTCTTTCACCCTTGTGGGTTTTGTTTCAGACTGCATTATTAAGAAGAACCAAAATCCAATAAAGCTTACGTAGGAACGAAGAGTGCATAACGCTATTAATTTATATTGAAAAAAGCTTCAATAGCGCTAATACAAACATTAGGTTACTTAAAAGACTTTCGTCGTACCAACAATTATTACATACATGGTAAAGTAACACAAAAACCTTGATATTGCGTGACTCATGGGCGATAAATTTCGGCCACTTTATCGGAAGAAAGTTGGTGCGTTTTGTGTTGTTTTAGTAGAATGAACAGTTTTTATTATGAGCATGCATTTTCAATTTATCATGTATTTGTGTAAGACTTAGGATGCTATTTGCGTTTGTGTGTATTTAGGTGCAGACAAACTATCGTTGGAATGATAGGAACCTTGGCCACTACTGTAAACAGTGGTTGTCAAAAAGCCCGGTAATGTGGGAACCGGCATTTTGTTTCAGCAAATAATTTAAAAGGAAGCGGGGGGGGGGTGTCCTTAAATGTGTATACTAATGAAGGTGTAATTTTTTACTGTTTCTTTTGAAAAAGTGGTCGAAATTTATCGGCAATGAGCGACGAAATGTCAACTTTTTTGTGTTATTTTACCATGCATGTAATAATTGTTGGTACGACAAAGGTTTTTTTTTTAATAACCTGACGTTTGTAGAAGCGCTATTGATGCTTTTTTTCAATATAAATCTGCTGAAGTGCTTGTTTCTTCTCATAGAATAGTATTAAGGCTTTTCCTCAGTATTTGACGAATTGCAGGGCCGAACTTGGTGAAGTTTCGTGCTGTGAAATCCGCTCCCCTTATAAGGAATTAAAAAAAAAAAAAGGTTAATTTTCATGTAATGATAACTCGGTCGTCGCACAGGTTGTTGTACAGATCTAAGAAGACTGTTGGCCCGAGTCTGAAGAACGGTCAAGTTTTTATTTCAATGTGTTGGCTACAAATTAAAGGGGCGAGTGAAGCTACTGATTTATTGAAATGCTCGAGTTCGTTGGATAAGTGACGAGCTTTTTGCTCTACTCCTTGTTCTTCACGTACTGGAGAAACATGATATGGATGTGATTGTAGATAGATTATACACGGTATAAAGCGATAAACAGGATGGAATGCCAAATCGGCTCGAACGGTGAACTTTTAGTGCCAAATCGGTTCGATGAGTGATGCCCTTTGGACTTAAATATCAGACTACCTGAGCGGAAATTGAACCCGTGACCTTCGAGACCAAAGGCCAACGCTAAGCCATCCTGACACGAGCTTGAAAGTTGGTTCTTAACTCATTTTGCAGGAACACTTCCGCAGATGAGCCCTTTTTCCAACTGTCTTTTCATTGGTTGCTGCGCCATTCCGGAGCTACGGGGCTCTGAACAATCAGTTTCATTGTTGTGTATTGCTTTAAACGTTGTTAAATGGCCAGCAACGTCTTCAGGTAACGCTTTTGGATACGTTTACACAACTTTTACGCTAAATCATTTGTTCACGTAATGATCGTTTGGAAAAGATCCCCTTCTCTACAAAAGAGTACACAGAAGAACAACGTGCAAAAGCAACATGAATTAGAACAAAAAAAAATTCGTTGATGTTTGATAGTCAAATCAGTACAAATGCACCAACAACAGAGCTCTTTCCCTCCCCCCCCCCCCCCCAACACCACCAAAAACCAACATCACTTTGAGACATGATCTTCAGTTATCTTATTTGAGGACATGTTATAGTGCATGGTATGGTGACCTAGAAAAATAAACGAATCGTTTGACGTTTAAGGTAAATTTTAACTGAACCGAAGTCAAAATAGTACAAGTTATGCGTTCACGTGAAACTTTACTGCGCTTTTCGCATGTAAGTTGCATATAATAACCCAATAAGGTTTCTAGGATTACTAAAATTTAACTGTAAATAAAAGCGCAATAAATTTCAACTTCACACACGCTAGCATGTTGCCATGAAGTGATGTACATTTTGATTGCATTATGAGACCTATTGTAAATTCCAGTTCTAAAAAGGACATAGCAGCGAAATTTGAAATCGTATAATTAACGTCCTTTTCATCTGAAAGCTTATCTCAAGGCATAGCAGCAAAACGAAAACGGCAACAAACAAAACAAAATTTTGGACAAGAATGTTATCAATACCAATGTTAGTTCCCCTGAACGACAGATGAATGACAATCGTTTCGTTTCCGCAATAACAACACCAGGTTACTTCAGAACTTCAACATGTTACAATAACCAGAACGGAAGGTCAAATGGGCTGTGGAAGTGTTAAATAAATACGGATATACAAACCTATTTATGTTGCCTTTTGGACTTAAGTATCAGGCTGTCTGAGCGGGGAATTGAACCCACGATATTTGAAACCAAAGGCCGAAGTCCTACCGCTAAACCATGCTTACTGTGTGCGCGGCGTATCTTGAGTCCTGGAAGTATTTTATGAGCGGCTACGTCTTCCTGGAGGAAGCGGCTTTAATCGACGGCCGCCATTGTTTTTGTAAACATTTTGGATATCAACAAGGCACTCTGCTACCAAAAACGTACAATCGAGTATCTGTGTTCGTTCTGCAGCGAATTCAAGATAGGCCGCGCACACTTTACACGACCTGCGGTATGGTTTAGCAATGGGACTTCGGCCTTTGGTCTCAAAGGTCGTGGGTTCAATTCCCCGCTCAAGCAGTACGACATTTAAGTCCAAAAGGAAACGTAAACAGGTTTGCATTCGTATTTATTTAACATGTAACAACGTTAAACATGTAAGAATTAATAGTGACTTCCCATGACGAACAACGCATAGCTATTAGCAATGAACTGTAAAAAAGCACTACTTAAAACAAAACGACAAACCATTAAGCCTTGATGTTAGGCCTATGGGGTGCGTATACTTTAAAATTACTCAACAATATGTTACCTGTCATTAGGAAAGGAAATCACAAGCAACTTTTAAATTTGATATTATGAACTGAGCAGAAAACGGCTTCGCCGTTTAGAAAAAAAAACATTAGAGCTCGTATCCCTATACTCACAGCCCTGAAGGTACACGAATAAAAACGGATTAGAGTTCACTCGAACGCAACGAACTATAATTTGAACTATAATTTGTGTTATTTTGTGTATGCTTTTTTATCTTTCAATTTTGTAGCGTTTTGCTGTTTATGGCGTCTATTTTGTATGTGTTTGTGGGTTTACGTTTTGCGAATTAGAGTTCAAGTTATAGTTCGTTGCGTTCGAGTGAACTCTAATCCGTTTTTATTCGTGTACCTTCAGGGCCGTGAGTATGGGGATACGAGCACTAATGTTTTTTTTCTAAACGGCCAAGCCGTTTTTTGCTCAGTTAATTTGTTGGCTTTTTTCGCCTCCATTTTATAATGTGTGCACTGTCCACCGATTTTTGTTTTCGAAAAAACGGAACATTAGAAATGGATACTTATGTTTAGGGTCCGCCGAAGGTTTGTCCCGTGATTATTATTTGATCATTATTATTATTTGCAACACATTAGCGTATTTGTGGATTTAGCATCCGTGATCTCGCTGAGTAGTTGAATCTGGATTGTGTCAGAATCGTGGCAACAATCGCGGCAACAATTTAACTGGCTTCCCGAAGCCCACACTGAAAAGGTAAATAAGTAACTCAGTCATGCCGGCTACCCAATTTTGACGCCGTAGGCCTCAAAATTTAAGACTTCGCACCGTACGGTTTAAAACTTGAAGATTTAAGGAAAAATCAAGACCATTTAATTTTGGTTCTCCACAACGAGCTAGCTAACTCAAACAACGACAATGTTAGTTTCCCGGCACCCAACCATTGTTGCATCTTGTTCGAGTGAGCTATCATCCGATATTGTGCGCCTCGCCCATTGTTATCCTATTGTTACGTGTTGCAGCATTGTAACATTTTGACATTGTTAGCCGCTTCGCTGCCTCCGCCTCCTCCTCCTGTCAAATTTTCTGAAATTCTCGTGCGCAAACGAACTCTAATAAGCAAGGCATGCCGGCAGTGCTAATAGAAACACGGCATCGACAAGCTAAAACTGTACTGTGGATCAGCTGTATAACATACCACTTTAATCCTATAGCTTGTTCATCTTAACTAGAACGTAATGTACAACATCGTATTAATTGTATTTCGACAGCACAATTAAGAAACAAACTCGAAAAGAAAGAAAATCTCAAAGACCACGAAGAAATAGTAAGTTTGAAAAAAAAAAA
>JAHWFP010108211.1:0-30627 GCA_023313725.1 Lithobius niger
TCTAATTCAAGATAAATGGATATAATTAGGCTTAGATAAAAGATGGAAATGTATCTTTTCCAATAAGCGTAATTAAAATATATTCATTAATCATAATTAGAACTGCCACTGCATCACGTTAAAGAAATACCATAAATAGAATTGAAGTAAGCATTACTTACATCCATTTCCCATTATTAGAACGGCTACTGCAGGAGTTTAAAGAAGTAACTTGTGGTAAATAGACGCAAAGCACAACAAAGCACAAAGCACAACACATCAGTGTAAGTGAACTGCTGCAGCTTAGATCTTAATTAAAATAACTATTTTAATTACCCTTGTCCCAAAATATACTTTTCCATCTTTCTTCTATGCTTACTTACATTTATCTTAATTAGAACGGCTACGGCAGCATTTTAAAGATGTAACTTGTGGTAAATGGATGTAAAATTCACATCACTACCATGTAGATAAACTACCGTAGCTTAGTTCCCAATTAGTATTCAAGATGGTAAATATACATCGCCACCTAATATCTAAATACATCCATTTATCTGAATTAGAATTGCTACCGCATCACTTAAACAGACGTAACTTGCGCTGAATTGAAGAAAAATGCAGCGCCACACCATTGAGAAACGGCAAGCTCCTAATTACGAACACACTGCACTACATTACGCTACGGGATTTGACGTGGTGTTTACTAGTTACTAGTCATTGCAAACGAATTGACTTTTTTGAGGAATAATTCAAATCTGCCTCTACTCAATAAGCATATTTTAAAATTATGAAAAACACTTGAATTTTACCACCATTTTGGATATCTCATCGTGTGGACTCCTGGCAATTATTTAGAGCCATTTTTTGATTTCGGTACACCTTACAACCTAGCCGTCGATACCAAACTTATATACATTAGTACGATATTAAATTTTTGTATTGTATAGCGGCCATTTTAAAAACAAAATGGCCACCATGTTAGTTTTTGGATATGTTTCAGGTGGGACCCCTTCTTAACAGTTTATCATGGGTGTGGACATGCACCAGAGATGGTGTAATCCTCACAAATAGAGTTTTTTTGTTGCCATCCTCGGCGGAGGTATAATTGCATATCCTCCTCGGCATTGTTGCAAACGATGTATATAAGATTAACTGAACAAAAAACGGCTTCGCCGTTTAGAAATAATGATTAGAGCTCGCATCCCCATATTCACAGCTGTCAGGGAACACGAATAAAAACGGATTAGAGTTCACTAGAACGCAACGAACTATAATTTGAACTCCAATTCCAGGTAACAAGGATTCGTTTTACTCAATGGTTATGTCAGAAAGTGAACACTATTTGTATTTGAAATGTTTAATGTTTGTGTGTGTGCATGCACTTAATTTGTGTATTATACAGGCTTTTTTTTTAATTTGTCTGCGTTTTACATTTTAAGTCTGATTCTTGTGAGTGGCTATATGTGTATTTTGTGTGGAGGCTGGCATGTTACAATCCTTGTTCCCTGGAATTGGAGTTCAAATTATAGTTCGTTGCGTTCGAGTGAACTCTAATTCATTTTTATTCGTGTTCCTTGACATCTGTGAGCATGGGGATACGAGCTCTGATCATTTTTTCTAAACGGCAAAGCCGTTTTTTGTCCAGTTAATTTGTTGGCTTTTTTCTCTTCTTTTTTATTGTAATTGCTATGGTCTGGTTTATCATTTGTACAGTATTTACACTATCCACCCAATTTTGTTTGCAAAAAAACTGAGCATTTGAAATGCATAATTAGGTTCATGTTCCAGCCAAGCTTCGTCCGATGTCTATTATTTTATGGTAATGCACTAGCGTGTGTCTAGATTTAGCATGTGTTATTTTGATGGGCAATTGCTTTTGCATTGTTGCAGGCAGATGCAATATCGTGGTAAACAATCTCAGAAACAAAGCCCGCATTGAAGAACTAAATAAGTCATTCAGTCGTGTCGGCCACTCAATTTTGAAGGCCACAAAATTAAGGATATTGCATCCTACGGTTTAAATCTTGAAGATTTAAGAGACAATCAGGACCGTTTCACTTTGGTTCTCAACAACGAGTTAACAATTATTTCAGGAATGAACAAGATACGACGACAATGTTACTTTCCCCATGCCCAAGCATCGTTACATCTTGTTCGAGTGATCTCTTACCCGATCTTGTGCGCCTCACGTCTGTATTGCACTTTTTTACATGTAACATATTCATATTGTTAGCCGCTCGTCCGCCTCCGGTCCAGTTTTTGAAAATTCTCGTGCGTAAACGAACTCTAATAAGCACTGCCTGCCGGCCGTGCTAGTGGTAATGAAAGGATAGGTATAGGTAGGTTAGCATTGAGTAGTATGGCATAGCGGGCCAGTTAAGACTCAATAAAATCAAAATCAAATAACTACTACTTAATGCACGGCTACAAGAATGGCACAGTGGTATAAATCTGGTTAATGCACGGTGGTACGTTGCGCAATTGCATCCCCAAGCTACAATTGTAGTCGTTATATACGGTTAATCTGAAAACCCACACACGTCACCGTGGGTTATTTTTATAACGGACACTTCTTTGATAATCTGACACTTTTTGCGGGGTCTACAAAACCCCTAACAAACCACGTGACATAATGACCGACTTTTCATAACTACACAACACAAATTCAACCATATACACCTGGTAAAACAGCGTAAACAGGCACATTTAATTTGCGACTAGTGACATTATTCGTACCGACACGGGAAAAAAAACCATGTCGCAGTGTCGCAAGCTATGCCTAACCCGGCAACCTTTTGTCCTGACTGAACGAAAACTAGGTTGACATTTTGAAATACATATAAAAGTCTACGACTCATTTTATACTCTAATCTTAAATTTTTTTGCAAACCAATGCAATTTGGTATGCCATTCTTGCAATTTCATAATTTAATGTTGATTTGAGGTTTCATATCTGCGCAGATGGGGCAGTATGGAGGGAAAGAGGGGGGGGGGGGGGGAAGGGGTTCTTACCCCGATCCATGTTTGTAGCATTTCTTGGTCTTATTTTTCATCTACAACCTCAAATTTTGGTCAGACCTTTAGTTACACCTTGTATTTCAAATTACAAAATGAAAACAATATTACCCTACCTTTAACACAAAATTTGCGAACGGAGCAGAAAAAAAGCACATCGTTCCGGAACTCTTACATTCCTTTAAATTTTCTGATGAATTGACGACAGTCGCATGTATAAATTCTTAACTTTCATATAACTGATAAATAAAATGGACAATAAAAAAAAAATAAAGAAGTCGATTTGTTAGATTTACACCATTCATTCCCTGCTCGCGATCGTCACTCAGGGACGTCATTCGTGTAACGCACTCGTGATTTCCCTATGGCCATACCCCTACGGCCAGAGTCATGGACACTTCACCGAAATTTACTATATCGACGGACAAATGACCGACACAAAGTGACCGAAAACGAACGAACCGACAAACAAAACACCGACGGATATATGGCCTACGGACACATGACCGACGACCAAAAACCTGAAACAACAATCACCGAGAGTGACATTAGACCGACAAGACAACATACCGATATTTTTAGAAATGAGTAACAATAATAATTGTTTTTAATACTACAATGTTGTAACTATTTTTTTAGCTGCAGTTTAGTACCAATTTTTTTTAGCAATAATTAATAAAAGAACCCAATAATTTCTTACATTTGATCCTTTGGTTGAATTGGAAAAAATTAACCCTCTTTTAGGATGGGGTTGAGGAAATGTGTATAGTAACAAAAAGCTAGATACAGACAACGTTAACGGAATTTAAGGGCGGCTTAACAATGCATTGAACGGAATATGATGCTTTTCTAGCTCAAACTACAAAAAAAAAAAAATACTTAAATAAAATAAAAGTAGCCTAATTATTTCGGGATTTACCGAGGACGAATTGGAAGAAAATTCCTTATCTCCGGGGAGGGGGAGGAGGGGTTTGGGGAAGGCATCGAAAGGAATATTTTGCAATTCCTAGGTCGCAAACAACAACAAACATACTGATAAAAAAAAATTCGGGATATACAAAGGACGAATTGGAAGAAATTACTTTCTTCATTTTTGCGGGATGGGTGAGTGAGGGAGAAGGAATAACAACAAAAAACAAGATACAAACAAAAATAACTGGTTTTTCGGGGGCGGGAAAGGGGGGGGGGGCGACCACAAGGCATTGAAAGTAATATGATGCTTTCCTATCTCAAAAACCACAAAAAATAAAAATACTAATAAAAAAAAGGAATTTCGGACCTATTTTGGTTGGGGGTGTGACTAGAAGGAATCGAAATGAATATTATGGAATTCTTAACTCACAAACAACAAAAACACTAATTAAAAAAAGAATTTCGGGATTTACCTAGGACGAATAGGGAGGAAATTACATTTTTTTGGTGGGGGGGAGGGGTGAGGGGGAAGGGAAACAACAACAAAAAAGTTACACACAAAAATACAAAAAGTTTATTTCTGGTGTAGTGGGGAACAAGGCATTGAAAGGAACTTGATGCTTAACTAGCTCAAAAAAAAGAATTTCGGAATTTACCAAGCAAGAATTGGAAGGAAATGCCTTGAGGTGTGGGGGGGGGGGGGGGGGGGGAGAGGGAATAAAAAAAAATATATAATTCCTAGCTCACAAACAACAAAAATACAAAATAAAAATGGAATTTCGGGATTTACTAAGGAGGAATTGAAAAAAATTATTTTCTTTTTTTGGGGGGAAGGGGAGGGTTGGGGAAAAGGAATTGTGGATACACCAAAAAACAAGATACATACAAAAATAACGGTATTTCTACGTGAGGGAACAAGGCATTGAAAGGGATATGATGCTTTCCTAGCTCTCAAATAAAAAAAAAATACTAATAAAAAAAGGAGCAACAAAAACAGCCCAAGAACCAAAGAAATCTAAATCACACAAGCATTTCGGTCATCTGTCCATACGATCAAATGTCACAGTCGGTTAAAATACCCACGGTTAGGTGCCTGTCGGTCAAGTGTCCGGAGGTCAAATGAGCAACGATCATAAAAATTTCGGCCAAACATTTTCGGTCATACAATGACGATCAACTGTCCGGAGTTCTCATGGGTTAAGGTGATAATGGGTGCTACTAGGGCCATACCCCTCGATTTTCCCCTAGATTTCCCCCTCGTTATTTCCCTACGGCCATACCCCTCGATTCCAGGTGTCCTGTTCTTGCAAAAATTGAAATCAACAATTAGTCAATTCCAACCACCTTATTTACCATATCATTAAAATCATATGATGTGCATGCGTACGTGTTTGTACCTCTACTCCTCTTGAACCAACGCACCTACAAAGATGGGAGTGGGACCAAATTAAAGGTAATTAAATTTTCATCGCTGTAGCTTGATATTATGACCCTCAAATACGCGAAAGAACCTAAACAAAAAGAACCTCTAAGATTTTTTTTTATCCGCATGATGTTTGTTCATGAGTGAGAATTAGTTCATGCACGGGTTAAATTCATGACAAACATACCGTCTTGAACCTATTAGTTACGTACTGAGAAATTATCTGGAAAAGGATACACGCAAAAAATACCCTAAAAGGACGACGTATTTTGCAACAACCACATATAGATCTTATAATTGTTTTGTATCAACTGATTTTATGCATGGAAAAATCAGACCCACATGCCAGGTTTTAAAAGGGTGTCAAACATTCGTGTTTCTGAAGCACGGAGGTGCGTGGACTGAGCGAGGAAAGCGAGCTATTTCTGCATGAACTAAACCTTTTCAATGTCTGTTTCGCTTTGCTCTCTCAATCTTTCTTCTCTCACATTGGTAGGGGATTACTTCTGAGGAGAAGACGTACAAACGTGCAAACAAACAAATCGTATGTTTTGAATAATGTAGGTGAAATGCAGACATGCTGAGGAATGGAATGAATGAACTGTGAGCAACAATTGCAATTAGTTTGCATCGAAATAATCAGTACATCGATTTTGTGATGCTCTTGGAATCAAGTGAAGTATAGATCGACGCCAATGGAGTGAGCGAAGCTAACGCCACGGCTAGTTTCAAATTTACTGTGGTTTACCTATCATATCAAAAACCAAAACAGGTAAAAGGGGCCGCCAAGTTCGGCATGGTTCGGCCTTTCAAAGGAGTGATATCAACACACCAAAACATTCGCCAAGTTAATCCTACTGCTTAATATTTAGAAGGTTAAATGAAAACTAGAACATTGCTACTTTCGGTATCAATGTTCAAGTTTTCATTTAACGTCCAAAGATATTATTCGGTGCGATTAATTTGGCGAATGTTTTAGTATGTTGATATCACTCCTTTGAAGAGCCGATACATTTGGAACTTGGCGGCTCCTTTTACCAGTTTTGGTATTTGATATGATATCACTACTTTTGATACTTTTGATATGATATTACAACTACCGTGCAGATTTGTAATAAAGTGCCACGTCAACAATAAATTGGTTTTCAATAATTTGCTTCTACCTTTTACCTATAGGCCGAATCATTTTCAACGTAGTCACCTCTTTATTGGTTTTTGGTTTGGTTTTAATTTTGTTGTAATTTGTTTTAGTTAGTTAGTTTTGGTGTATTGATATCACTCCTTTGAAGGGCCGAACCACTCTCAACTTGGTGGCCTCTTCACCAGTTTTTGGCTTTGTTTATTTTGCTTTGTTTTTACAGTTGGTTTATTTTTTATGATTGGACGTGAATACAATTTCTTTGGCAACGTTGTTTAGATTTATCGTGATACACAAGTGTGTGTCTAGGTACCCACACCAGTATACACGTTGTCATTGTACGAACTTTGGCCGTCCAATAAGAGACGATGCCGACAATACTAACATTGGTTATAACAATATTTTCGTACTTACGCGCCCTCCCACGTCATCCTCGTTATGCCCCCAGGCTTTAAACCATAAAAGGTACGCAGTTCGTATCGTACTGCACCCATTCATCCAATTTCATAGCTGGAAGGCTTCCCGTTATTTCGGTATCAATGACCCCATTATGGGATTTAACATGGGGATGAGCGGACTATCTAGCTAGCTAGTAACTAGTAACACATGTTCAACGTTATTGAGGGTCAGATTTTGCATTGAAAGCAGGTTAGCTGGCATTCCTAAACGAGTTAATTTTTTTCAGGTGGGTCATTGCTCTCGATTTCAACACAATTTAAGCTTTTGTACCGCATTATTATTTTTCCTCAAGTACCTGAAATGTGCTCAACTATGCTTCAAGATATAAGAATCTGACGCTATGGCGTCGTGTTACAATGGTTTACAACCCCGACAATTGAATTGATGTGATGTTTGTTGTGATGTTTGTTGCCTAACTTGGCGCGACACACTAGCGTGTGCCTAGATACTAAATCCCATCGTCATTAACAAGACCATAACTATAACGCATCTGAAAAGGAAATACCCAATTACCTGTGCTGCAGCCACATCCACAGATCGTAGACGCGTAACACTAGTAGTACACTCAGTCATCATTCAGGTAAAGCCAAGCGAACACTTTTGCGATGAGTGACCAAAAACTCAACAAAAAGCACAAGTGGTCTCACAGCAGCTGTTACGTCATCATTCCAGATGAACGACTGTGACGTCACGAGGGCTATTGAACCAATGAGTAACGGCGACCATAATGTAACAACTCCCTCTTTCTTATGGCGTCGTGGTGGAGGCCAAATTGCCAGAAATCAAAGAGCGTGCAAAAACCGTAACATCGAGATCCAGGTACGGGATAATCCAATCAGAGCACTTGCAAGGGTGCCGACCAGCCAGGTGGTGGTGGAGAAGGGGGTAGGGGGAGGTGGGAGTTCCACTCATACCTGATTTATCAATTTTTTTCCCTCTAGGAAGAGACACGCAAGTGTATCTGAGATTGACGTTTTAGTGTTCGTCAGGTAAATAGATTGATAGGTATTGATTGACTTCGTTATTGACTAATAATGTCACTGTCATGTTTGGATGGGAATGGGCTTGAGAAAAAAAACACACCACGATACCGATATTTACTATGGTGACGCCATATGCGATAAATAAGTAACTTATTTTCCTTTGGGATCGAGTTTACAGACGCATTAATTAGGTTCAGACACTAAATAATATAGGCAACGAGCAGTAGTTAAAAAAGACGTTTCGATTTCTATTTTTTTTTTATTATGTAAAACGTTGTGTACACAAAGGTTCCTAAGTCATCAACACTGTCGCCAAAGACTTTGTAAAAAAAGAAGAAAAAAAAAACACAGAAATTGACTCACTGTGGCACGCAAATTTTTTTTGTCGTAATTGTTGCTCACGTGTCATTCTTGGTTGTTCACAGTATTGGCTTCTTCATTAAAAAAAAACAAAAAACTTTTGGGCCATCTCTCTCCAAACCTGTCTGCCCTAGTCCCGATGACTACCCAGGCCAGTCCGCCCGTCACCGATCATTGGATCATAGAAGCGTATATCTCCAGCCTAAATTGCCCAGTAATAAACATCGAACGTATATCAATCAAATTGATTTAGAACTGCTGATCACCTTTTGCATTATCAAAACTTTATCCAAAAAGCTATTTATCTCTGGTCATTACTGTTGTCAGATTTGTTGCTCCCAACGTTATTAAAATCCTAAAACCAGAAAACTAATTTCGCAAATTTATTTGTTAACCAATTTCAACACCATTGGCACAAACTAGGTTCGGTTCATCCACTACTGAAATGTTATTTAGCCAGTCTCAAACCACCAGAATCCAGAAAAGAAGTGCCTGCTGCGTTGTTTCACGTTATATGACACCGTACGGTTTCTCTTTTGTTAGTGCAGTTTCAGTTTTTAGTGACGTGCGAAGCAAAGCAAAGGAGCTTCTCATCCAGTTTGTCAGTCTGTCTGTCTGTCTCTCTATCCACCATAACTCTTGAACCCATTGCCCGACTCATATCAAATTTTGCACATTCAATCTATAGCCTACTTTTTTTGTAAATTAGGTTCGAAAAATCACTACAATTGGACTTTCGGGAATTTGGACTTTCAGGCATTATCACCCAGTTTCGACGATATCACCCAGTTTCGACGATATCAGTACTATACAACAATGCTTGTAACAATGCAACAAGCTTGATACCTTCATCCCAGGCTGGAGTACTGAGATCGACGAAGGGCCAGCACGCGCACAACAAAGAACGACTCGTGCTGACGTTCTTTTGCTCAGAAAGCTTGACAATGCGACTGTGCGTGCAACAATGTTTGCACAAAAAAAGGATCCTAAAGCCGATTTTCCCCTTCAGCCAACAAAGACGACGTTGCAATAACAATGAGAGTGAATGCGCTGTCCAATTGTTACGCGGCTGGGTGATAAATATGTTACTGCCCGCTCTCCTCGTACTGAGCTCAGCAATGGCTCGGCCCCTGCGGGGCCTCGACATTGTTAATCTCAGTACTCGGAAAGCGGGTAATAACCTATACGTACTATGACTATCAAAAACCAAAACTGGTAAAAAGGACCGCCAAGTTATGGTTATGGTTATGGTTTAATGGTTTTATGGTTTTATGGTTTAATGGTTATGGCTCTTTAAAGAAGTGATATCAACGCACCAAAACATTGGCCAAGTTAATCGCACCGACTAATTGTTCAAAGTTAAATAAAAACTAGAACACAAAGAACTTGGCACAAGAACGTGACACAGAACTTGACACGTAAAACTTGACACATAAAACTTGACACATAAAATTGAAACATAAAATTTGATGCTTTAATATTTGAGGTTTTCTTTGATACTGGACCCTACACATCCGATTCCAACGATTTGCAAAGATTTTTCTCCATAAAGGACACGTTCCCAGGATTTAATGTCGACGTCTTCTTTGTTGCTGGACTCTACGCACCCAATACCAACTATTTGCAAAGATTTCAACTGCATGCGGAATTTTCGCCAGTAGGCTGAAATCAGCCAAACTCATGTTACAGTTAAAAGAAACAGGCTGTTGGTGAGTCGCCTTTTTGAGTTGAATTTAACTTTATGTTAACTCTTTAGTGCCAATGGTATCCGGCTACGGAACGGCAAAAATTAAGTCCCAATGTGCAAAGCGACCAGCAACAGCCCATTGGTTAGCGTCCTCGTCTTCAAACCAAGTGAATAACGGTTTAAATCCCATGACTGACCAAATGGATGAACTTGCCGAACTCGATGATTTTTTTGTAACTATCAAAAAAAATCATCCAGTTTGGCATGGGCAGAAAAGGGTTAAGAGAGGTAATCCTTGTGGGATGTGGTCACGATGAGATGGACAAATTAACTGGAGAACTCCAGGCGGAAAATCCAGGATCATGAATGAATCGTTTATTCCGGGGCCTCGACCCAAAGCCACACAAAATTAGTACGGTACTACAGAACCAAACAAAACACAAAAAACAGATAAGCAGAAAAAGCACAATACCACTCGCCGGAAGGAATCCGGACGCCAGAGGAGGAGCAGGAACGTGTCACACAGTGGCGTAACGAGGGGGGCAAAGGGCCGATTCGCCCACTCTGCAAGATTTTGAACCTTATTCGGCAAATTGGCCAAGTCACTCTTTGCACATCTGAAAAAATCTTGGCTATCTTGTAGGATTATCTTAAACAGCAAGGCAATCACAAACTCCATGGTTTGCTTAAAATTACCAACATTTCTAGCAAAGCATCATGAGTGTTTAAAAAATAAGTATATATAGTATGAATTAGCAGTAAGTATCTATACATTTTTTTACGCGTATAATGCAGTCAGTAAAGCTGATTTTATAAAAATGTTTTCACCGGCACTTTACATGGCCAGAAAATTCCGGAAAATAGCAAAATTGCGTCAGCTTCCCCCGCTGTAGGAGCTCACTGCAATCCCCAAAGCCGCTAGCTGTATTGGTCCCTCCACACCATTCGTCTAAATGGCTAGTCCTGCCCCCTCAGTATAAAACCCTACTTACGCCACTGCTATCACACACGCTGACCCGACTTCAGAACATAGAGGCAACAGCCCGTAGCGTCACATGCACATTAGGTGACCTACCAAACGTAAGCCCCCCCCATATGAGCGTCCACATGCAAGAGACCAAACAAAGTGGAACGATGAGCTAGAAGAGGCACGCATGGTAAGAGAAAGTGTTCTGGGGTCTGAGGAAGACCGCATAAACAACACCCGACCAGCCCAACCGAAATCGGTGAGCGGCTAGAAAGGAGCGCGAAATAGCATTGCTCAAAACAAAAGGCATGCTGTCTAGTGGCGACTGCAAAGTGCAGTGCGGTTGGTGCACGAAAAGCTCCCCTCGCAGGGACCAGTGGCGTAGAGCGCCTCGAGGATCATTGCAATTTATAACAACAATGCATTTGACAACAATTAAAGCGTGCAATATTTAATAAATCCCATGTATTTGCTGGGTTATCTCCAGGAAATAAACTAGTGACAAAACAGTCTTGTTTCAACCTAGGGTCTCTGTCAACTATGAGATCTGAAAACGCCGTCAAACGTGAACATTTCAAAAATAACTTTGTAACCTAGCCGCAACGACTCAAGGCCTGTGCACAGTGCAAACATTTTGAAATTAGCTTCAGCCAAATTCGAGAAGCAGAGAGGGGCCAAATAGACAACTTCTTGTACTCGTTGTTCTGGGGATATTTTTTTCTGCCATCTCTCTAGATTAAGCTACACCACCTAAAATAATGGAATTAGGATCAATTATAGCTTCCTTGGTGGGCATGTGCCTTTTCAAGGTAATTTTAGTTTAACTGAAATAGTTGTTTAGAAAAAAAGCCATAACGTGCTAACTGAAACAATGCTATTTTGCTGATTTAAAAAAATTCTTTGCTGTAAAAAAAATCTCCCAACGTACAATTATGTCGGTGTAGATAGTATTCTTGTTAGATATTCCTGCTAAATTCCTGAATACTGATCGGTACACTCACAAATCCTACTTGTTGAACGTTAATGCTTACTGGCACTGAAGGTAGCGTTCTGTGCAGGAGAAGTTCCTAATGTTCCGAGTAAGAATGGCGCCTTACGTTCAGTGTAGATACGAAGCTTACATCAAGCCACTCCCACTGTTCGGTGTAGATAGGAATCCTACAATCTCCGGATGAATGTATCGTGCCACTGGGAAAATTACGATTTCTTTCAGATTTTCCACGTTGGCGAGCCAGCTATAAAATGAAACACAAAATATACCATCGTCACTGTTAATCTGTAATGGCCGTCATCTTGAAATCAGGCTGCCATTTTGAAATTATGCTTATCGTCCGATTGCCTTCAAATTTAAAACTTAGACGAAATAGTTAATATTAAGTGCAACAGTGAATGTGCCATCGTCACTAGTAATCGCTAATGACCGCCAGCCACCATCTTCAAATTGGGTGGCCGTTTTGAAATCATACTTACTATCATCTGATTTCCTTCAAATTTAGAACAGAGACGAAATTGTTGATACCAAGTGCAACATGAATGTGACGAAAAACTGTAAGAGACCCTCCTGTATGAAATACGTACTGTAACTGAAAGATATACTCTCTACCATGATGATCCACTGGTAGTGAGGTGTACATTTCCTGCTTTGATTTAGACTGAAAAGATTTTTTTCCCAGTTTGGTAACATGACAGTAGAGAGGTATTCTTCGTTGTCATCAAGTGCCTTAAATCTACGAAATTCGTATAAAGATAATCAAAAATTCTAAAGCATCAAAAGTCAAATGCTTAACTTCACAAATCAAAGCATCAAATGCCTAACTTCAGAGAGGTATTCTTCGTTGTCATCAATTGCCTTAAATCTACGATTTCGTATAAAGATAATCAAAAATCTAAAGCATCAAAAGTCAAATGCTTAACTTCACAAATCAAAGCATCAAATGCCTAACTTCACATGCCTAAGCATCAAATGCCTAACTTCAAAGAGGTATTCTTCGTTGTCATCAATTGCCTTAAATCTACGAAATTCGTATAAAGATAATCAAAAATTCTAAAGCATCAAAAGTCAAATGCTTAACTTCAAAAATCAAAGCATCAAATGCCTAACTTCACATGCCTAAGCATCAAATGCCTAACTTCAGAGAGGTATTATTCGTTGTCATCAATTGCCTTAAATCTGCGAAATTCGTATAAAGATAATCAAAAATTCTAAAGCATCAAAAGTCAAATGCCTAACTTCACAATCAAAGCATCAAATGCCTAACTTCACAAGAAAATAGTGTTCATAAAGTTCTTTAAAAATATTTTGAGAACAAAAAAAAATCTGATATAACCGTTCACACACTCACTTTCTGTCCGAATAGCTAAAACTATGTTTATAAAGTATGATTTGCAATATTAGCTTACTAAGTAATTGATTTAATTAATTTTGTAAAGGGTCTATATAATATACCAGCCTCTTACTGACAAAATTTTACATCTAGACCCTGACTGTAAATTCTTGCCCGTGTTCCTTGTAGGTTTCGACTTTTAGCCCCTTACTCTTAACATTTAACGCTCCGTTTTTGTTTATTAATTAAACCTTTGTGTGACCAAACCAGCGTAAAACGGGAAGAGAGGCCCAGGCGAATTATTGTTGTGCCACAAAAAAAAAAAAATATCGTTGTTTTGATGGCTTTAAGCTTTTGGAGCACTGATACAACTGTTCATTTTTGCTAAGGCCAGCAGTGCAGATGTTCCTGCAGTTTTCTTCTGATAACAGGTTAGTACCGCCTGTGTAGAAGCCATGGAGGGTCCTCATCATTGCATTAACGTTATCATTTTAAGGCATTTTCTTTGAAAAGGGAAAACCAAACTTACACGAAGATTGAAACTCTCAGAAACTGCACCAAAAGTAAGTGCGCAACTTAACGTTACGAAACTAGCTCTTTGAGTCACTGCTTCCAAATAAATGGATAGCTTTAGAAGACGGGCGAAAGAGTAAGGCCTGTAGTCGCACCGAGCGTTTGTGAGGGTCGGGACCGCGAACAAAGCGAGTAGCGAATAGCCTAGTGGTCAGCGTCCTCCGAACGAAGTGAATGTCAGTTCGAATCCATCGACTAACCCACGGACTTGAAAAAAATATCACCAGAATTCTGAGGTATAATTATAAATATTAATTAGTATTAAAAAACGCTTAAGCGTATAAAATACGTATGTAAGCCTTAAAAAACTTAAAGCCCTAAAGGAACAGATATTAGAAAATACATGTAAGACATCAGCGTCGCACTAATACATGTAAAAGAATCTCCAGAGACCCAAAAACCACGCTGGAGCTTCTTTTACATTTATTAGTGCGACGCTGATGGCTTACATGGCTTTTTCTAATATCTTTTCCTTTACGGCTTTATTAAGGCTTTTTAAGGCTTACATCCGTATTTCATACGCTTAAGCGTTTTTTAATACTAATATCCATTATTTGTTTTCTTGTTTCAGCAAGAATTACACAGAAAAGAATACTGTAATCACCTTAAAATAACTGTTATAAGACAGCCTATTTAATACTCAATTTTAAGAGCTATAAAAATAAAAAATCGGTTCTTTGGTTCGATCTCTAGGTGAGAGCAAAATTTCTCCAAGAAGAGTCACAACAATAATTGTAGTCACATTAAAATAGCGTTCAAAAGGCCATAGGCTTTCTTCATACCGGTGTTTTAAGCTGTAAAACTTGAGCATCGGTTCATTGGTTCGATTTTCAGGTGTAGCATAGCTGTTACGGGCCAGAATTTGGGCTAATTATGAATAACGAGCTAAAAGCCATGAAATTTAGTACACAAATCAATTCTTAGCTAATAAATCGAGCTAGGTATGGAAACTCTCAAGATGCCCCCTAAGGCCCCTTCCTGTCCCCCTACCACACTCACCTGTACTACTATGAATTTTGGTACGACAATCATTCCTAGTAGTAGAAATTGAACCAGCCATGGATCCCCACGAAATACCACCAAAGCCTCCCCCAGCATCCTCTGCCCTTCCTTTGCACCTCATGAAGCATCGATGGCCAATGAGGGAGGCAAAGGAGGGAGCTGGGGGCCCTTTTGGGGTATTTCATGGGGATTCCATGGCTTGTTCAACTTCTACTGCTAAGAATGACTTGTGTACCAATTTTCAAGCTTTTAGCACGATTTGAAAAAGTTTGCGGGTCAAACCTCAGTGAGGGGGCACAGGGGGTCGCTGATGCCCCTTTGGGGGTATTTCATTGTGGTTCCATGGCTGATTCGATTTATGCTGCTAAGAATGATTGGATACCAAATTTCATGTTTTTAACTTGATCTGTAAGAATTTGTTGCCCAAGCCCCTGTGAGTGGGCACGGACGGGGAGGCGCTGAAGGTACTTGGAGATATTTCATGGAGGTCCATGGCTGATTCGATTTTTAATTACCAAATTTCATGTTTTAGCTCGATTTGCTGAAATTTGTTACTCCACTTAATGACTTTTGCCCAGAGCTCTACCATAATTATTGCTCTACCGACGAGAATACGGCAGTCATATCTAAATCATGTCAAAGGGCCCTGGTCGGTGTTTATACCTACATTTTAAGCTATACAAATTGAAAATCAGTTCATTGGTTCGACCTCTATGTGAGAGCAAAGGTTCCAGCCCATTTGGCTTTCCGTGTCAAGAATATTGTGGTTACATTAAAATAGCCTGCAAACGGGCCTAGTCCTTATCCATAACTATGTTTTAAGCTATAGAACTTGAACATCGGTTGAGTGGTTCGTTCTCCAAGTGAGAGTCATAACAACAACATTAATGATTTCTGCCCAGTTTTAATTTTTTCTTCTGTTCTTGCGTGCCGCGTGAAAAATCGAACAACAGAAAAGCTTCTCGTGCGTGGCTGCCAGCTGATCAGGGAAGCCATGTTGAGCAGCCCAACTCCATGCGATTGAAAAACACTTGAGAGTCTTCATAAGAAGAAGGACGATATTCAGATGCTGACACAAATTAAAAAAATTATTAAAAACAAATAAAAATGGAAAGCGGACGAAAAATCTACAATACCCCATCAGAACGTTTGTACATGAGGGTGAATAAATGCATTACTTTAGTTGTTACCACCAAAGACGGTCGTGGCAACATTAGACTACGTCGTTGTTTGTATTCGAACTGTAGCGTGCTTTCATTACGTTGCACGTGATCCTGTGGATCTTCTAGTAATGTAATGTAATTAGATTATGTGAACGGTAGACATCTCCGTTTTCTTTTTCCCCTCCCAGGAAGAAGTGAATTTTCAGTCATTATCAATTGCAAAAATGACGAATTTTGGTTCGGAAGGGTTGCCTTTACGTTAAATTTGAATCAGTTCCTACTTTAATTCTGAAGAATCTGATAAACGAATTTTTTTCTACGCTATTTTACAGCTTTTTAGATATTGCTCAGCTGGTATAAAACCATGGACAGGGTCGTCGGCACGGGGGGGGGGGGGGGAGGGGGTAAATATCCCCCCCAACATCGGTGAGTGACACAAGAAGTAGGCAATTTTGTGATTTTTGGCTGAAAACCTTTTTGCTAGAAACTAACTTTACGTGTGCTTGTGCTGATACTGATAGTAGCTCTCCTTTTTGCACTATTTAGAGGGACTATTTAGCTGGAGAAATCCAAGCTGAAAATCCCAGGATCTATGACATGTCGCAATGGACATGAGCACGAGGCACTACATGACAAATCCGACATAACTCGCTTTAGCGTAAAAAACAACTTGTGGCAGATTCTGGTAGCACTTTAAAGGCCTCTCCAGACAGAAGACAATTTCGTGCGAAGCGATGCGTTACCACGTACCTACAAGGTCAAAATTATTGCAATCGTGGGGTTGGTGTTGCGTTTCAGGACCGATTTTGACGTCTTTGGCACCCCATCTAACGTTGGCATGCAGCCGCGAGCAGCCAGTCTGGTTAAGGCTTAACTCTCATCTTAAAACTAACGCTTAAGTTACCACCTCTGCAAAATTTAACAATACCTACCTTGGCGGAAACGCCAATTCGTTTTGCAGGTCAAGTCAAATGGTTACATTCCCTTTTTCGGAAAAAGGTAAATGAATAATTCCCGTATAGTTTTAATTCGACTGCCAAGTTGAATTAAACCGTTTCGGAAAATGTTACATAAACAGATAGGAATTAACATTATCGCTCGACTCAACATCATCTAAACGTTGAATAAAAGATATAACGGTGGGCCATATAGAAACTACAGTATTACCCAGAAATTTCAACGTGGAATGGTAATTGGCATTGTCTATTGATAAGGAAACTGTCTGTAGCGAGGCATTAGCAGCAATTGGGAAAATAGTTACTCTTGGAGGAATTTTGTAACTAGCTTCATGGATGGATACAGTTCAAAGGCATATCTTCCCACTATATTCGAACATGCTGCGCGAAATAACTTTTGCAAGATTTCCATAGATCAGAGTGAATTTAGCAAATCTGTTTCTCACGAGGGAAAAAATAGGAAAATGAATGCCTTCGCAATATTTACAGCCATATGAAATAATGTTGCAAAAGTGAGCCATACAGGAAAGCCAACCGGGAGGAATGTAATTGCAAACCAGACGCCGTGGCATAAATAATATTTTTTGGGGGGAGGGGAGGCCGACACTACAGACGCATGTAAATGTTACAAAGACATTCATATACCTATCTCCTGCTGCATTTATCAGCCTGCCTTTCACGCTTTTTCCTATCTGCCCCGTTACATAAATAATGCAGCAGGTCACTCTTTTCACGAAACGAGACCCGCCATCGCTGCTACTGTCATCAATTTGGCGACGGACCCTTGCTTTTCATCTCAGATGGCCTTGAGAGAAGAGCGTTTCTTTCTATGAAACCTTCCTGTTCACGGACATCGTGGACCAAAAAGGACACTTTAATTTTTCCCACGATGTAGTTTAGCCTAAGTGCACCAATAACTTGTTCTGTGGCTACTTTTTTTCTTCAGGATATTTTGCAACGGTACTTTGAGATAACAGTTTAGTTCGGCAGACAGCAGCCAGGCGGTAAAAAGTAGTCCTACGGTGGAAGCATACCAAATTCGAAATCAGCAGTACTTTAGGGGCTATCTAGCAATGTAGCAAATTTCATGGTAATCTGCACTTTGGTTTGGCTCCACCCAGACTACAGAAGTTCAACCAACGAACCAACCAACATTTTGCAATTCGATGTTCGTTATAAGCTATGCTACGCTCCGCCAACTACCCTCAAACAACCCTCTCACTCCGTCCCCATGTTGCAATTAACGGTGCATCAGAATTTCCAGGTTCGCTATGCTGGCTGTTTCATAAAACATCCCCCCACTCCCTATGTTACAAACGGTGCATCAAACACCACCCGTACGCTCAATTATTTTTGGCTGGCTAATAACCACCGATTGAGTGAGCAAACTCGTTTGTGTTTTTTTGCACGTTTTGAATATTTACCCGAGTTTCTGAGTTTCACTTATCGTTTAATTTTAATCTTCCAGCGGTTAATGCCTGCGGCGGTTTGTGCATCGTTTAAACAATTAATTTTAGTAGGCTGATAAATGCTGAATGTGTGAGTGAACCTGTCTGTGTATTTTTGCACGTTTTGAATATTTATCGATTTTCACTAATCCTTTAATTTTAATCGTCCAGCATCGTTTAAACAATTCTTTGTCGCCGGCTGATATTATGATGTGGTAAATTAAGTTTTATTGTTTAAAGAGGTATTATTGTTGCTGGCCACTTCACAATGTAGCAATGGTGATCCTTGTGCACTGCTGGTTTAAAGTGATCGATTGTTGCTTACACGGGACATCGGACATGGGACTTCGGGATCAGGGCGTATAAAGTGTAGATAAACCGGTCACTGTGAACATTTTGCGAACATGAAAGTAAGCTAGGCATTTAATTGAATTCTGAATTTCACAGTTACTTGGCCAAGCGAGAGATACTGTAAGACATTAGCTTATTTTCTATGCACACAGGGCGAAAATAAACCTATGATTTCTTCCCAGTGATCCACAGGGCTGTGCTTTGTTGCTCCGCTTATATGATTTCTTCTAAGTGCTCTACGCCGAATTTGCCCCCCCCCCCCCCCCACTCATGAAACATCTGCGGTAGGAATTTCATCTTTCAATTTGAGCACCAAAGCTACTTTTTCAGTAAATATGAACCAAATCTAAAAAGAATTTCAAATATTATTGTGTCCCACCAAAATTATAATAAACCACACAACCGAATTCACACAAAATTCAAATTCAGTCGTGTACTCGCTTCGCTCGGATAATAATAGCGGATTGTTATGTTAACAATGAATTTTTTTGCTAGGTTGCATGCAACAGCTACATTTTGCCAGGGGCGCGTATGCCATGCGCTCGATTTTTCCGATTCTCCGATATTGCGTTACTGCACGTTCGTAAACTGAGGAAGAAAGGATTTCATTTAACCTTATTTGAAAGAAATTCTCTCATGTCGACAAAAAAAGCCGTCCCGGCGGGGTCACCAAACTAAGCATTGTAATCTAATTTTCAATTTTTTCCTCACGGATTTTAAAATTCTTTAATTTCATTTTTTATTCCTTGCAGATGACTTCGCACCACGCTGATGAGCATGAATCACGGATTTTCAGCTGTTAGGTGTGCAGAAAAGAACATTCTACTGCCTCCCACCCTCTCAAGCTGACAGCTGTTCTCTACTAATGGAGGCCATGAGGGAGGGGGGGGGGGGGTCACGGTGTCGTACGTGGATGAATTAAACGGGTCTGAATACTTGCTCATGTTACTGCTGGCCCAACTGAACATCCTTGAATTCAAAAGAAATCTCTTACATATGAGCATTTTGTTAATAAACTCGCTAGTATATATCCGACTCAAAGTAACAAGTGATTACTAACACCAAGAGTGCGGCAGTAGAAGATTCCATCGATCCCCCCCCCCCCCCTTGTAAATTCTTTTATCAACCACTAATCTCATCTTGAAGCAACACTATATACTTGCAATCGACTTGCAATTGCATGACTTTATGGCTTTCCAAATATTTGTATGGTTGGGGGAGGGACGGGTATTCCCATGGACGATTTAACAGGAGGGGGGGGGGGGGGGGGGGGGTGGGGGAGAGGGTGCACCCGTCTAATGTTTTGCCAGTCGACAAAATTTTTGTCACCCAATCAATGTCCAACAACTACTAAAACACACAATATCTAGCTTGTGTGATTTTTTTTCGATTCAAGTGTCCTCCCGTTTTATGTATTGATGTTTATCTAGCATATTATGTATCATGCATGTAACGTCTATCCGAGCATTTATTATATGATTACTAACAAAAACGTCAAGTGTGCCATAAAAAAGGGGGTTATATGATTGAAGTTTCACTTTACTTGTTAAAATGTACACGGATAAAATTTTGATGATTTTTAATTGAAATAATCAAATGTACAATTGAGAAAATTGCACCTGTTTAAGTGCTGTTGTGCTTTACATTTGAAATATATGATAGGTAAAGCACAACAGCACTTAAACAGATGCAATTTTCTCAGTTGTACATTTGATTATTTCAATTAAAAATCATCCAAATTTTATCCGTGTACATTTTAACAAGTAAAGTGAAACTTCAATCATATAACCCCCTTTTTTACGGTACCCTTGACGTTTTTGTTAGTAATCCGTGTACCTTTTGCACGGCTATGGCGTCATGGTACAAAGGTTTATGTATGCATTGTTGCTGGCATCTTTGAAACAATTCAACTCAGCTCTGAAAGTTTGCATTTACGAAATAAATACGCCATCTTATCGCTTCTGATGCCTCGAAATTAACAACGTAGCTTAGTTTGGTTTAAATCTATATGCGTTTAGCTGAAACACGGATTCTTTCAAAAAAAAGGGTTTAATGAGCGTTAACCACTCCTGGTCATCTGCCCGAAGCCCCTATGTCTGCAACAGCCAGATTCCCAGGTGGTCACCCACCCAAGTATCAATCCAGCTTAACTTCGGGGATCTGACGAGAACCGGTGTTTCCAGCACTGCAATTCTTACATTTCATTTCATTTATTTCCCAGAAGCCGTGGTCTCACACCGTACGCTCCTAAGTACAAATGCTAAAAATAAACCAACGAAATCAACACAAACACAAACCACAACCAGATATCTCAACCACAAATCCCCACCGCAACTCCCCGCTGCAAATCAATACCACGAAAATCAACCACAAATCCTCATATCACTGTTCCACTGACCACTATTGTCTCTTTCTATCCGCTGGGTAACCATGACGCACAGCTCGTTGATCAGGTCATCACCGTCTACTGCGATACAGAGCACACCAAAAACAACGCTTGTTCACACAGATGCATGGGGTCCACCCCTCCTCTTGAATGCACTTCCCTTGCCAATAAACACACCACACTTTACCTGGTCACACCGCGCGATCTCTGGATGGGACCGCCGCAAAGAGACTGCAAGGCCAAGGCGGGAATCACACAGAGCAAATGCTAGACCGCTACTCCTGTTGCTTTGCAAAACCTGGCTAGACATCACAGCCGACACAACGTTTGCTTGGCTGGTGCCGTCGACAATAGCTGGTCAACTGTTGGAGCCGCCCCAAAAAACCTGGCTATTGAGACACGAGAGTTCGCATACAAGGGACACACAGCAATGAAATGCTCTGGCGTAACTTCCACTTTGCACAAAGAGCACAGCGGAGTGTCCACCCATGCAAACCGAAACTGGTGGCCACGCAGAAGGGAGTGGCCTGTCCTCAGTCTCGAAAGCACTTTTGCCTCAGCATAACCCAACTTGTGCATGACAGAACGCACACCACAGACAGGCTGTACCCGAAACAGCATTCTGCCCTTGTCATGCGCCACCCATTCCTCTTTCATTCATTCATTCATTCTTTCGACTTAATTTATTCGGAGCCATGGCCCTGAGCCGTACGCCCCATCTATGTTTATACATACAACCTACACTACACTACACTGCACACTACACTACACTAAACTACACTTTACACTGTGCTACACTGCACTACACTGCATTATATCCCTATTCACATCTTACACTTTACACTGCACTGGACTATACACCGCACTACACTGCAGCACACTGCATTACACCACACTACGCTTGAAACACTGCACACTCGTCACAACCACCATGGCACTGCACATCCTAGAGCGGCTTGCCTTCTCTCTCCCATTTAGGGAAAGTTCCAGCAAGCCTCACTACACCAGCATAGAAAGCACAGACTTCATATGGGAAAGGTCCGGACTTCATCATTGGCACCTAGTCACTCCTCTTCTATCCCATACCAGCATCACTGCAGCACCACACAGCCTGTCATCTCTGCTACATTGGTGACCTTCAAACCATCACCGTGTACGTTGCAAAGTAGCCCGAGGGAACAGGAGCACACAAATCCCTGCTACACATCAATCCCCGCTACACGACAAAATTTCGCGACCATCTTCAGCCGAATATATGGTCGGTCACCACCCTCTACTGATAGTAATTCCTGCGTCGTGGACATTGTTCGCAACCAGGGAGCCAACAACACCCTTGCTGCGACATACTTCCTGCAATGCCAGAGGACATGATCAGGACTTTCATCAACTAGACACACTGGGCAGACCGGCGTGCCAACCCAACCAAACCTAAATCTGTGGGAGCGAAGTAAAGTATGCCCTATTCTAAGTCGAGACAGGACCTTCGCATCCCGGTACGACAACCTATCCAACAGGGACTTGACTGCACACACCGGATGTAATGCATAAAAGCCTCTGGCTCCATCCGATCCCTCCCATTCACTTTGCCACTTAGCCAGAGCCCATTGCCTAATGGCAGTGCGCTGCATCCGCGCCGACAACACCGGGACCACTGGCAAGCACTGCCCTCTCACTGCCTCACGAGCCAGTCCATCTGCTTGGACATTGCCTGGATTGTCACTGTGGCCTTTTATCCACCTGAACACAACATTGCTACTGCGTGTCGCCACCCAGAACTTCCAAAGGATAGTATAAAGCAAAGGATCCGTCACACTGAGTGTTTCGCACGACTTTCGCAAGAGCCCATAGCTGGCTAGTGAGTCAGTATAAAGCGTAAATGATGGCAGCCGCAGCTCGACTGCTACATCAAGCGCGACTGAGATAGCCAGTAGCTCGCAAAGCATGCTCGATGTCGCAGCTGTCACATGGCGCTGCACCGTGACCTTCAGTGACGGAATAATTACACCGAGTCCACCACTCCGTTCACTTGCACGATACGAAGCATCACAGAAAACATCGCATTCCGTGCCACTCAGCTCAAAGACCCGCTCAACATCGGTACACCAACTCCACGGGCTGAGTGCTCGCGCACAGGCCACCAACGGAGCACCTCCAGAGATCTGGTGAAGCAGAGAGACACCAGCACCAGCCTCTCCTAGGACACTTCTAGCCTTCTCGCACAACTTCCCATAATCCGCCAAAATCCTCCCCACAGGATCTCTCTCACCACGGCTCAAATTGCGCATACATAGAGTAACAAGAAGCTCCCGTGCCCGGAGTTCAACCGGTAGCTCCCCGCATTCTACACACAGTGCCTGCACCGGAGTAGAGGCAATACACCCCGTAACTGTTCGTAGACATTCATTGACAACCACTTGGAGAGCTTTCAAGTGCCTGGGCGTATTTGCTAGGAACGGAAGATGGTAATCCATCGTCGATCGAACGAATGTTCTGTACGTCGCGAGTAATGCCCCACGTGTAACACTTTTCCCACCACACAGAGCACGCAACACCGCCGCCCTGGCTAAAAGTTTATCTCTCACCCTTGCAACATCAAGCGACCAATCCAGGGCAGCATCTAGCACCACACCAAGGTATTTTACACTTCTCTTCGGAGTGACAACCTGGTCTCCAATCTTTAACTGCGCCCTATCCAGGACGGCTCCAGTGTACCTTGTAAACACCACAGCTTCAGTCTTAGCCGGGGCTAACAACAAGCCTCTCACGCTAAGAAGGCGCTGTACATCTACTAAGGTCTTCTGCGCCTGTTCTACTAAAAGGCTGAGCACATCCCCCACAAACCATACCGCGACATCATCTGCATAACACACAATGTTCGCAGACAACCCAATCTCCACTAGCACTTCGTTTATCGCAACCGCAAACAATGTCGGGCTCAGACAGCTCCCTTGTGGGAGCCCTCTGCTAGTTTTTGCCTCAGAAGACCAGCTTCCATTAACCCTAGTTACAAAGACGCGCGTATCAAGGAGGGCCACAATCGTGTTAACGAGTCGCTCACTCACTCCCATATTAATCAGAGAGGCCTTGACCCATGCGATGGAGACAGTATCATAGGCTGCCTTGATGCCTAAAAAGACAGCCAAGACAACCTTTCCCTGCGCCCACGCCTCACGAATGCTGGAGAGCAGAAACAAAATGGCGTCCTGAGCACTACGACTCGGGCGATACCCGAACTGCACCCCAGCCAAACACTCGTAGTACTCCATGTGCCAACTCAGCCTTCTGATAACCATTCGCTCATATATTTTCCGGATGCACGATAATAAAGCAATTGGCCTGTAGTTCATCATATCCGACCTGTTACTACCAGGTTTGTGCACTGGGACTAAAATGGTGAATAACCATGCCGGTGGCACAGACCTACTGTCAAAGACTTGCTGGAACAAAGCCAGAAGGGTTCTCTGTTCAGCAGCAGGTCGGCAACGCAAAGCATCATAACTAATACCATCAATGCCTACTGCACTGGACGTCTTACAACACGCTAACGACGCCCGGAATTCTGAGAACTCCCACTGCATATCTCCTACAGCCGTAATCGGACCAGTAGTAGATGATGGGGGAGAAATACCATCAGCAAGGTTGTACACGCTTGCGAATCTCGCATTAAATGCGTCTGCCATTTTCACACCACGCAGCACTTCCCGGTTGCCCATAGTCGCCATCATGCTATACACCCACGTTTGCACCGTCTTACTCCCGCACCGACCAACAGCTTTCCACGCTTGCAGAAGCGAACCCATGCCCGCGACTTTCTCACACAAACGCTCACTGAACAACTCCTTCTCCTCTCTCAGTATAAAGTGTGTTTCATCAGACACACCGCGATATACAAACCATAACTCTTCAGTCGGTGACCGCTTCCACTGCCGGTACGCCCTACGTCTATCTCTAACCGCTACAGTGCACCGGTTCGTCCACCATCGTGGACGATTCGCATCACACAAAATGCGATGCTGATTTTGCAACGGCCGCTCACCAATCCACTTACCAAAAATGCCATTATCTACTACTGGTCGCCTTGGATTCTTACCTAATTGAGATTCAAGAACTCTTTGCTTGCACGGACACAGAGCAACCGGGAAGTGGTCACTTCCACGCAAGTCATCTGAGACCTCAAGTACAAATTGGTCTGCAATTGAACGCGAACACACGAAAAAATCTAACACTGATTCATGAACAGCCTCTTGCCGCCACCGCACAAATGTTGGCGTGCCATCTTGCATAACTACGAAATTCTGACTCCGAATCGCTTCCGCTAACCTACAGCCACGTGCATCAGTCCGCAGCGAACCCCAGTCGTAGTGATGGCTGTTAAAGTCCCCACCAACTATAACTGGAGTCGCAAACTGCGCAAACCAGCGTGTCCACTCATTCACCGATGGATGACCCATGATGTGGACAAAAACAATCGTAACCCATTCCCCACCCATATACACTTTTATTGCTACGGCATCAACGCCCACCACCAGAAATGCAATCTGCACAACACAGTATGGAACAGACCACCTTATGAAAATGCCTACCTTTAAACTCGAGAGCACAAAATCTGCCTCCCAGATGGACGCATCAAATCCCTGCATGTTGTTGACTTCCTGGATGCCCAGAATGTCCACATGTTTCAAGAGAAGCTCTACCTCACCTAATTTTCGTTGGATTCCCCTAGCATTCCAAGATGCAATTTTGAAACGTGTTAATGATGCGAATCTTGGTACAGGCTTCCCACCTCACCTAACCTACTCCCCCCGCATCTTCTGTTCCCTCAAACTCACCACAACTTAAAATAATCTGGCTGTTTTGTATTTGTGTAATCTGGGCCTCATTTGACAGCTTACCCTCAACCTCACTTGTGATGGACGCATACTCATGGTCGCTCTCCTCTTGCACTTCACTTTCAACTACAACCTCAGCTGGATCGATGTGCATTACTCCCTCATCTACACGACCCACTTCTTCATCTTCTTCTGCCATAGTGGCGTTTCCCGAGAAATCTGCAATTTGCGTAATCACTGGCACGGGAGATCCAGTCCCCTTTTTCCGCTTCCTCTTCCTTTTTGCTGGTGGAGTGATCCACGGCCCGTCACTCTCTTGATTTTGTTCATCATGTGCCACTCTATCTTTGCCTAACTGCACACACCCAGAAGCCGCAAAAATTCCACTTTGATCACTTGAATTCAATTCATGTCCTTCGGCCTTTTCTAGTGCTGCTGAAAGGCATGGGGCGCTCGTACTCATGGTAGGCAGGCCCAGGTACACCTGCCCACCACTGCGTTGTTGTTGTTGCTGCTGCTGCGCAGCCAGTGGCTGTTGCACTTGCTGCTTGTCGCGCGACTCCTTACTTTCCTGCAACCGCCTCGGGACCTCTCGCTGAACGTTTTGCGACATCTGCTGCACCATTCTATCTCTCTCCGCTGCTTGTAGGTGCGGACATAGGTGCCTTGGGTCACACCAAATCCTACAAATTTCGCACGTGCGGCTCGCGCACGCGCGACGATAATGTCCTCTCATGTGACACCTCAAGCACTGAGGCGCGCGATCTTTTACCAAGACAAGAGTTTGAATACCCTTGATTGTGACGACATCGGGCACATCTTCAATTGTGACTCCGTCTCGCAGGCGCAGTGTCACAATGCGAGTTGTCGTTTCACACACTGCCCTCCCTCGGATAGTAAGACTCTCAAATGCATGACGCTCTAGTGTAGCAATCCGCGCAAACCCAACTGCCACTTCCTGCGCCGTGATGCCCCTGGGCAGCCAAAGCAGGCGTGCTTGAATCGTCTGCTCATGCAGGTCAAAGAGCTCAACAGGATGCCCATTAATTGAGAGTTTGGCTTGCAGCAGCCTCTGCTTGGCCGCCATGGTCCGAACTTCCACTTCAAATACGTGCCCAGCACGAAGCGTCCCAGCACCAACAATTTCCTCTGCCCCCACAACGTCAGCTACAGCCAAAAAAATCTGAGTGGTGGGATACGGTCGCCCCGCTAACGCACACACTATGACCACGGACCTTGGCATGCGGACATTGGCAAGACCCCCTCCATATAATCTCTTGAGGGCCTGCAAACTCTTGAATTGTCCCTGGTCAACCACATCTTCTTCTGCTTCTGCCCTCTCCTCTTCCCCTCTTCCAGTATCATTATCTTTCCAGGCCGCCTGCCCTGTCACTGCAGCACTGAAGAGCCTCACAGCCCGTACTGCTGCTTCTCTGTCTGAATCTCCGTCTCGTCTCTCCTTCACTGCCATCTCATTGCCTCCGCCATCTTGCTTTCCCCGGACCTTCATCTTCGTGTCTACTCCAAACTCTCGTACCCTATTCTCACTGATTCCTCGTTTCCGTGCCTCAGCCATTACTTGCACGAATACCTCCTCCGTCACAACCCCCAGGTTTATCTCACTATTCGTCAGCAGCTTTCTCTTCCACAAATCTTGGAGGAGTCCATCCACATCTGCTGCCATTTTACCATTCTTTCATTTTACCGTTCAACAATCAACTTTTTAGCAAAGACATAACTCGTGCACGAAGAATGAATCTGGAGTTTGCTGAGCGTCATTATCCCCTAAATACAATGGTTAAAACAATGTAAAACAATCAAAATGATCGTTTAGGGTCCCGTAACTCCGGAATGGATGGACCAATCGAAAAAGTGGTCCCTGTAAGGTTGAAGCCCAGGGAAATTTCTGGCTCAGATCATGTTTCAGATTTTAGGCAGGTGCAGTAGTTTTTTCTGAAACCGTGTCACACAAGAAAAAGAAGAAGAACAACAACAACAAGTGAACTGTTTTCAAATTTCCGTGTGGCTCCCTACTTTAAATCTTGCACGGAATTGCGTAAACGTTGATGTAAAGTTAGGAAAAGTTGCTATCTACTATCTGGCCAAGTTTGGTCGAAATATATTGAATAGAAACGGAGAAATTAATAGTTTTAGTTTTGCTGGAGAGAGGACTTCAATCATATATATAAATATATATAAATATATATATATATATATTTATTCATCCTTACTGGAGCCTACCAGCCACAAAGCTACACACTCCTTGCTTGCTCTTATTTTATTTATTTATTCAATCTTACTGGAGCCTACAAGCCACAAAGCTACACACTCCTTCTAACGACTAACCCTACCTTAATGCTAATCTTAAAACTAAACGAAATGCTTGCTCTTTGCTACGGTGCCTAACAATTCCTGGTGTACGTGCTAAGGATTGAAAACAATCGTCCAAAATTGTTTCACGCAAAGATGGTGTAGCGTTCAATGTTTACAATTACGTCCTTAACAGTCCACTCAGTAGGATCCAAAAAGTAAACTCTTATTTGCTCAAGTGTGTCAGGAAGAGTGGGTCTGTAAACTTAATTCATGACCATTCCGTGCGTAGCACGGGCTTCCTCTAGTGACAGATAAATACGTTGCTAGTGAATAAAGACGAAATCACAAGGTAAAGGGCAAATGAAGCAAGCAGTCTGCATTTAAAGACTGGCCTTGTGAGACAAACAATGCACTAATCTGAGAAAGAAAGAAAAGACAACTGCCCCGACTGGGACACGAACCCAGGACTTCCCAGGACTGTAGAGCACCCGGATAGTAAACGGGAAGTCTTGGGTTCGAGTCCCAGTCGAGGCAGTTGTCTTTTCTGTCTTTCTCAGACTAGTGTTTTGTTTGTCTCACAAGGCCAGTCTTTAATGCAGACTGCTTGCTCATTTGCGTTGCTATTGGTTACATTGGCTTTGACGCCGGACCCATTTACGAGAAAATCAAAACTACTAATCTTTAGCGTGATCGCATAATTCTGTTTCTTCTAGCTCCTTCTTGAAGCTTGGTTCACCAACCAAGCTTCTATAGGATAGCATGCGAAGGTCGGAGCCGCATTTTTCCTCATCATCGGATCGTCGCTTTTACTAATTAATTTACCACGCGCATGCGCGGACTACGACTGTTGACGTCATTTGCTAACTTGATGGAGGAACCCCTCTGAGGTCATGAATTTGTGGACTTTGAAACCAACATGGCTATCGTTCTCGATCCGACGATCGACTCAACTCTGGACTAACAAACTAAAAATACTTACTATGAAACGTAATAATGCAGGCAGTAAGGTGCTAAAATAAGCCTAAACCTGCATTTTGTGATAAAAGTATGAACCTTACAATAGTAGTTTGTACCAAAGTCAGTAAATTGAGTAGAGGAGACATCGCAATTAGGCTTGGAGGAGCCCTAGGGGGTGTTCCCCCCCCCCCAAAAAAAAAAAATGTTTTTTGGCTGTAACTCCTTTAAGTATCAGCAAATCAAAAGCATAATGTGAAGCATAAACGTTCAGCATATAATTCTGGACAAGAAAGATGGTATACATCTTTTAGACAAAAGCAACAATTGGACTCCAAAAACGTATTTCAAGTTTACACCCCTTGATTTGCACGTGTGCACTCCATTGTTCAATTGGTTGTTATAGTGACCTTCGGTTACAAAATGCTCTTCAGGGCTTTGTAATAACCAGAAATAGACATGCTTAGGGTTTTCTGAACGGTGGGGGATGATTCTTTCCATCAACCCTAACCGAAATTTTTTAGCTTAGAAAGGGACTATTCTACACCTATTTAAAGGTGAAGGGGTAATAGCGTAGTGGCGAAAACGTATGGTAATTTTCGTTTTCAAAGTGCTCTTGCAACCTATCTAATGGCCCAAAATGGACGTGCTTAGGTTATTCTGAAAGGTGGGAGCTATTATTTCCATCAACCATAACCGAAATTATTTAGCTTAGACAGGGACCGTTAATTCCAAGCCCATTTAAAGGTGTACTTGATACTTGGTGTAGCGGTTAGTTTCAATTGCAAAGTGCCCATTGTAATGCTCATATTTGTATTTGTATCAAAGCTAAACAATTTCGGTCAGGATTCGTGGAAAGAATAGATTTCCACCTTTCAGAATGTCCTAAGCATGTTCATTTCGAGCTATTAAAGGGATCGCAAGACCAATTTGAATTCGAAAATCACCATAAACTTTTGCCGCTTTGGGCTACTTCTTCATCTTAAAAATGGATGTAGAATGGTCCCTATCTAAGTTAAACTATTTCGGTTATGATTAATGGAAAGAATAGATCCCCAACTTTCAGAAAATCCCAAGCATGTCCATTTCGGGCTGTTAGAAAGTTCGCAAGAGCACCATGAAACCGAAGGTCACAGTGACAACCACTTGAACAATGGAGACCTCCTGCAACTTAAGGGGGATAAACTTGAAATATGATTTTGCGGTTCAATGGTTGCTTTTACCTAAAAGATGTATATCACCTTTCTTTTCCAGAATTGTGTGCTGATCATTTTTGCTTCACAGTGTTCTTTGATTTGTTGATGGTTAAGGAGTTAGTTATGTTAGTTTTACAGCACAACAAAGACCAAGAAACATTGTCTCCTAGACTTACTTTACTCAAATTGGTAATATCTACCAGGTACCA
>JAHWFP010108212.1:0-13118 GCA_023313725.1 Lithobius niger
CAGGAACCAGCACATAAAAATATCCAGAAAATCACTACACCTGAACTTACAGCAAGCCTCTCCAAGAAATGGCACAAACTGCTGACTCCTACATCAACAACGAATGAGCAGCACAAGATGGCAGCACCATCCAAACGGCCAACGGCGGCGAAATTCAAACATAAACTCTAGCATGTAGTCGTATTTCTGTGCGTGCTCGTACACTTTTTGCCTGATGAAGGTAGTGGATGTTCTCTGTAAGCATATTATACTACCGAAAATTCGCTAAACCAATCATTGTTTTTGGTTGTTTCTTTTCTGGCATAGCGTTAATCCTCTTTTCACGTCTTCAGGCTTTGCTGTAGACGTGGGTTTTTAGCCACGAGTGAGACAAGTCTTGATGTTGAAAGTGACAGTTGTTGATTTTCACTTGAGATGTGGGGTAGTCACAATCGAGACGAGAATCAGTGTGGATTGTTACAGTTGTTTGGGTCTTCATTCGTGGTTTGGTGGTGGTCACGGTCCAGATCAGCGGCCTGAGATGATGACGTTGTCTGACTTGAGAATTTCACTTAATTTGTGGGTTGTAGTCACGAATGAGACGAGTGTTGGTGTAGACAGCCATGGTCGTCTTAATCTTCACCCGAGAAGTGGGGTCAGCCATGGTCGAGATTCTGGAAGAGGAGAGAGCGTCATCCGTTTTGAGTCTTCACTCAAAACATGGGATTTACCCAGGTTTGAGACAAGCATCAGTGTGGGTTGCTACAGAGGTTATGATTTCCGCACGAGACGTGGGGTAAATCATGGTCGAGACAAGGTGGAAGGGGGAATACATTATCCGACTTGACTCTTCATTTTAAAGCGTGGTTTTTTTTTTTTGGTCACGGATGAGCCGAGAATCAGAGCGGATGGCAACTGTTGTCTTGATTTTACTCGAGGCGTGAGGTCAGCCATGGTCGAGATATGCAGCCAAAGATGGAGGTGGTCCTGTCTTGATCCTGCACTCAAAACGTGGGTTCTAACCACGAGTGAGACGAGCATGAGTGTGGACAGCAGCTGTTGTCTTGATTTTTACTCGAGACATGGGGTCAGTCATGGTCGAGACAAGCACCAAGAGGTGCAGAAGGCTTCCGCCTTGGATCTTCAGAGACGAGTAGCAGTAGACAGCAATTGTTGTCTTAATTTTCACTCGAGATGAGGGGACAGCCTTGGTCGAGACAAGCAGCAAGAGGTGAAAACGTTTTCCGTCTTGGTTCAATCAAAGTGTGGGTTCCAGCCACGAATGAGAGGAGCAGCAATGGCAGTGACTGTTATCTTGATATTCGTTCGAGACGTGGGGTCAGCCAAGGTCGAGAAAGGTGGCAAAAGGTGCAAACGGCTTCCATCTTGGTTCACTCAAAACGTGGGTTCTAGCCACGAGCAAGACGAGCAGTGATAGGCATTGACTGTTGTCTTGATATTCTTTCGAGACGTGGGGTCAGCCATGGTCGAGGTGAGCATCAAGAGGTGCAAACGGCTTCTGTCTTCGTTCTTTCAAAACGTAGGATCCAGCTACGAGTGAGACGAGCAGTCGTTCAACACGTGGGGTCAGTCATGGTCGAGACGAGCAGCAAGAGAGGTATCCTTGAGAGATTGGAGAGGCCGAGGACGGACCGAGGCCGCGGAAGGTGTCAGCAGGCATAGATGGTCGAAAGGCCGGATTCGGGAAGGCAGCCGGTGATTCCATAGCTTGCTCATTAGACAGTGTTGCTGGTGATGTGGCCAAAAGACAAATGGAGTGCAGAATGATATGCTGGTCGAAAGGTAGAACTAGGCCAGGATGAGGTTCTGACTGGTGTCGTGACACGTCGAGGTAGCGTCCGGTGTGAGGAAGATGAGCAAGGGGTGGTAATCCAAAAGCCTTCGAGCGTCGAGGTGACTGCGTGTGGATAGAGGATGGTCGAAAGGACGAGTCCGTCGAAAGGGAAGCCCATGGAGTGGTGATGGTTGCCGTGAATCCACCGCAGGTTGTTGGGACCGGGATAGATTGGTGGACGTCGTCAGGTGAGGGAGAGCGAGCCGATGGTCGAAAGGACAGGAAAACTTTGGGTTCAAAGAAGCAGAGGAGCTGTTACTGGGACGTCAGTTTCAGCACAGTCGAGATGGTGATGGTTGAAAGAAATGAAAACCAAATTCATAGGCGAAAAAAGAGTGCCTTGGCTTGCCGTCGTTCCTCTTCTGAGGTCGTGAGGGCGGGGGGGAGAGGAGTCATCATCTTCGTTGGCGACATAGGCAATCCGGCCGCCCAGTGGACGACGTAGGCGGGCGGCAGTGGAGCAGCTAAAATACGGCCGTGATAGTGGTGGGTAAAAGAAGTGATACTAGATTCATGGTCGAAAGAAGAGTGCATAGGCTTGCCGTAAATCTTCTTCCAAGGCCGGAAGGTCGAGAAGAGGCGTAGAACGTTAGACGTCTAGAAGCGGAGAGACAACTTCGTCGTCGGCGACCTGGGCATACCAGTTCTAAACCGGCCGCCCAGCGGGCGTCGTGGACAGGCGGGGGTTGGTAAGAACACAGTGTCTGAAGCCGAAGCGATGAGCGAAAACAAACATCCAAATTCGAGGGCGTTGCCGTCCAGAAAATGAATGTGTTTGCGGCAGGCGTTTGAGTGGTCTGGGCTTTCTGTGCCGTGACGGGAATCGGTGCGTCGGTGTTGGTCGAAAGACGGTTTGAATGTTTGCACTTCTTGGAGGCAGAGTCAGAGATGTGCGAAAGGGCTGACAGTTGATGCAACCTACTCATGTGTGTCGGCCTGGCCTGGCGCACACGAGGTCGGGTGATGTGCGAAAACGGCGGTATCGTGAAAAAGGGGGGGGGGGTCGGCTTGCAGAGATGGTCAAAAGACCGAACTTGGGAAGGCAGTCACTGTTTTCGCAGCTCAGCATAAGACGGCGTTGTTGGCGAGATAGCGTGCCGATCGTTTGATGGAAGGACATCGTAGTGGACGTCGATACGACAACCTGGACAGCATCGGGTGACTTGGATGAAAGGCGGTGAGGCAAAGAACGTTTAACCAAGAGTCGTTGACAGTGCCGTGTTGCGCCGTGTTGGGAATCAGCATCGGTGATGGTCGAAAGGCGGTTTGAATGCTTGCGTACTGAGCGACTGAGTCGGAGACGTACGAAAAGCGTTTGCGACTTTCATGACATTCGGCAGACACGTGTTGGCCTAACGTGCCGGCGATGTCCGCTGCGTCAACGAGGTTATGGGCTTCACTACTTGAAACGTTGTGTTTTCTGTGTGACGATTCGGGCGAGGGATCGAGCGGAGAGTTGATGGTCGAAAGGCCCACTTTAGATGAGGCCTGTCATGAATGTTTTCGTCTAGGCCGGACGTGCAGCGGTCGTTGCGGACGGTCGGGATAGCAGCGGAGGGAGCACAGCATCCGGGGTCGGGCGATGGTCGACAGGGCAGCATCCATCGTACGGTAGATGTGCGAAAGGAGAAAATCCAAGTTCCTGGTCGAAAGGGGAGACGAGGTGACACGCAGGAACATCTGGAGGAAAATGAATGCTGAGTCCAACCACGTTCTCGCTTACATAGAGAGGGCTCTATGTGTGTGAGGGCTCATAGAGAGGGCGCCCAGTGGGTCATGCAAGCAGGCGACTACAAGCAACTTAAAAACCTATAGGGAGACATTAATTGAGGACACTGTAATGCTAAATTATCAGGTTAATATGTTTGGCAAACAAAGAAAGAAAACTTGCCTCGCTAAAAGTTCACTGCAGGCTATCGCTTTTACAAAGGCAATTTAGAGCTTTTTTTTTTATATGTAAATAATTTTTTCTTTCTTTCGGGGGCCCCCTGCGGCTGGAGGCTGGTGGCATTCCCTGCTACCCCGTAGCTAGATCACTGGTTAGCTGCAAACTGCTCTGATAGATTCGCATAACTAACCAACACAACCGCAAGAACAGCCCGAAGTAAAATGAATGAGCGCTGTTTATAGAGCTTGTTAAAAATTTTGTTAAGTCTCGGTTTTCCTATTATTATTATTATTATTATTATTATTCCAGCATTCCAATAAAAAGTTGTAATAGTGGATTCGAGCATTTTAAGGACAAAAAATGAAATTTACACAAAATTCCAGACTTTCAAGGCCTTGCAAGCCTCAGCTTCAAATTTAAGCACTTTCAAGGTTTAAAGGCACTGTGCAAACCTTGCATTTAGATTACTTACAATGCTTTTGACCCAAGCCAGCAAAATGTGTGCAAACTGGAAGCATGAAATCCTGATGAATATTGTTAACAATTCAGGTATGTATTTGATAATTAAAGAAAAAAATGTGTGTTAGTGCTAAATCTTTTTAACACAAGCAGAGAGGCAAAACTTGGGCCTCACACAATTTTATGTTTTGTTTGACATGCAACAAGTCATGATACATTACATCCGCAGACCTGAGAAGTACCCTAACCTGCACTGACATTCACAAAGTAATGTGGTTTTCATGCATACATAGTCAATCATACTGAGCAATGCAAACAGCAGTTTGTGCCATAGATCGGCAAATCCGTCATCTGTCCATAACAACTTACAATGCAATTACCTGGCGACTGATAGAATTACGGCAATACTTTGCGACGCTGGTTAATTCAAAAGATGTGTCAAAACAAACAACAAAATTAGTTACGAATGTTCTGATCCACATTTAGCAGCACGGGCCATAACAGTACGCAGCAATAATTCAATGTCCCCTCCACCATTGCACACTTCATCATCCGAACTGCTATCCTCATCGTCTTGCATTTCTAGTCCTACAGCTGTGTCTGTGGAAGTTGCTGCGTCAACGTACGAAGTGGAAACGACAGCTGCTGGTGTCGAAGGGGCTGACACCACTGCTGCCGGACTGAGACCCACTGGGCTGCAACAACAAGAAATATTTTAGACACGGCATGGATCAAAACAATTGGCTGTACAGCCAAAACATTTTTGATTGTGGCAGTAAGCCAACTTTCAACTAGCAACGTGGTACTAAATAAACACCTTTGGTATAAAACACAAAATGCACACAAGGCGCTTTGTATTTTTCCTTTCAACTATTTTCCAGCAATATGCAGTACTAGAGTTACCCGGCGTACAATTCTGCCGGTCTAGCTGGTTCCCATGAAACCAGGCCATTATGTATCCAGGACATTTTGTATAGCGGGGCATACCAGGATAGTACTCTCTAAATAAACAGATAGCTTGCAGAGCTTCGTCAAATTTTGTGCCAGTTTAGGTGACTCCCACAAAATTACGCAGTGTCATTTTTATCTCAGGGCACGCCAGGACAGCACATCTGAACAATAAAAATTTCTTATTTATTGAAAGCGTAGATTCAATATTTTTACAACCTTACATCACATACGAAGGAGATGTATATCATTAACATTTAATTTATACTAATTTGACTCCTTTTGCACCACCAGTGCTGTTTGTAGAAACGTATAGAAAAGCCGTTTTGTTAGGAGAGTTCAGTTTCAGTTTGCCCGAATTTGACCAAGCAGGGTTGATAGTTTCACTGTGGAACAGTTTTTAACACAATAGGTTCAAGAGAATAGCTACTTTTAATTATATAGTCTTTGTATCCAAGAGCATTTCAGGACAGCGCCGTCTGGATTAACTCGTTTTCCCTTAATGTGACTATAACACCGCCAGTGCTATTCGTAGAAAAGCATAGCAAAGCCGTTTTGTTAGGTGTGTTAGTTTCCTTGGCCAAATTTCAACACGTAAGGTCGATATGTTCACTGGTGAACAGTTTTTAACGCAATAGGTTCAAGAGAGCAGCCGCTTTTACTCAATCCTTGTATTTCAGGGCATTAATGTCTGAATTGACTCATTTTCCCTTAATTTGATTCTGTTTTCCCCGGCAGTGCTGTTTGCAGAGAAGCATAGAAAAGCAAAAATAAAAGTAACTTATTTGAATATGTAAAGTCAGTATTTCTGCAACCAAAGACCACATACGAAGGTGGTTCAAGACAGCAGCTGCTTTTATGCAGTCCTTGTATCCCAGAGCATCAAAGAACAGCAACTTCTGTATTAACTCATTTTCCCTTAATTTGACTCTTTTTTTTTCATAGCCAGTGGTATTTGTAGAGAAGCATAGAAAAGCCGTTTTGTCAGTTTCTTTTCCAAAATTTCACCTGGTAGGAGGATAGTTTTCTTTTTTGAGCAAAATTAAAAACATCAAAATACCAGTATTACCTGGTTGATTTTGGTTTCTATTGCCTCCTGAATATACATAACCTTTTTTAAAGCATTTCTCTTCTCCAAATGCTGTCTAATCTAGAGAAATTAAATCGAAGATATCCTTCCGCGTCGCTACCTATTGTGTATCTTACTGCGCAGCCTCCTTATATAAAACCGAAGCGGAGCAGTATTGCTCACCTTTTCGGACCTCTATTGTGCCGACAAGAGGGGAGGGAGGGAGGGAAGCAAGGTAATGTATATTTTCAGGAGGCAATAGACACCAAAATCAACCAGGTAATACTGCTATTTTTATGTTTCTAGTTGCCGTGAAAATATACATTACCTTTTTTAAAGCATTCCACAGACTTCATCACGGCGGCGGATGCCATTTGACTAAGTTCCCTAAGGTAGCGATCGGTTCCCTACACAGAACAAAGTGTGCAAAAGGGTTAGAGTACGCGTTGGGCCGCTGGGTCCAATGCGGTAAAGTCCATCAGCCTGATGAGACATATCCCGGAGATAATGAGAAGTGAAAACAGTGGGATTACGCCAGGATGCCGCTTGCGTGATGTCAGTGAATCGGATTGCTCGTACAGGACATAAGGCTCTCTCTTGGTCTTCGCCCAATATATTAGAGAGAGGGAATGATGAAACACTTTGTCTGTTCAGTGGGTTTTTGTGTTTTTACTCGAAAGGAAGCACATGGAGTTAAAGTAACACAAGTATAGTTATCTAAGAAAAAACAATCGGAGGCGGCGGTGGATAGAGCCTGAAGTTCTCCACAGCGAAGACAAGCAGCAAGTGCTTCAAGGAACACAGTTTTTCTGGTGAGATGGCTAAGTTGAGAGGATCCCATGGGCTCATAGGGAGGGGCTAGTAACGTGGATATGACAATGGACAAGTCCCAGTCGGTAACTATCGGCGTAAACGTGGCCTATCCATTCGAAAGGAATGGATTAAAGAGGAGATTCAGTAATCAGTAAGAAGATCAGTCTTCCCAGCAGCCCGGAACACAGCATTCACGGCAGATCGGTAAACTGGGATCGTGGAACCTTGCAAACCACTCTTAAATAATGACGTAAAAAATTGGCGTAATTTAGGCAGGGGGGGGGGGGGGATTGATAAGATTAACTTGTTCTTTGATACACCAACGAAGCCAGCATCGCCAGTGGCTGTCGTACATTTTGTTGGTAGAGGTGCGGACAGCACGAGAGTCAATGCGGATGGCCTCGTCTTCAAAAATGCCTGACGTTCGAAGGAGTTGAATGATAGTAGCCACCCGTGAAGTCGAAGTGCCTGAGGGTTCGGATGAGGGACCGATCCCATGGCCTGGGAGAGTAGATTCGGAATTAATGGCAATGATCGAGGTAGATCGATGAGGAGATCTAGGAGTAGCGGGAACCAGGCTGCTACTACTGGCCAATCCGGGGCAATGACTAGGAACTGGCCGTTGGAGTTGGCAATTTTGCGGAGTACCAGCGGTAGCAGTCGTGGAGGGGGAAAGGCATACGCGAATAGGTGATTCCGATGGAGAGTGAAAGCGTCCACTGCCCATGCCCGGGGATCGGGGAGTGGACTGACAAAGTGGGGAACTCTGGCATTGAGCCTGGTAGCGAAGAGATCTAGCATCGGGCGACCCCAGATGTTGAATAGGCTGGTGCAAACATCCTGGCGAAGTATCCACTCGCTGGCTGGAGGAGCAAGTCGTGATAGGGAATCGGCAATCACATTCAGGTTGCCGGGAATATGGAGCGGGAGCAGACAAACTTGTGCTGGATGCAAAATTGAAAGATTTTGGATGTGAGGTGATGAGAGACAGGGATCGTGTCCCACCTTCCTTTCCGAAGGTATGCAACAGCGGTGGTGTTGTCAATCTAGACTGGACAATGTGGTTCATGACATAGTGTTGGAAGTGTTGTAGGCCGTTGAGAACCGCACGCAACTCAAGGAGATTGATGTGATCGGTCGACTCGATTCCCTAAGTGCCAGATGTCGTCATACTGCCAATGTGGGCGCCCAATCCTGTCAGGGATGCGTCTGTGAACAGATGGATCTGGGGAATTGGTTAGTGGAGGGAAACCGAAGGGGTAAGGTTTGTGACGTCCATCCACCAATAAACTGTGTAGAATGGGAAGGAGGGATCGATCCCCCGAGGTGGTAAGACCATGGCCTGCTGTGGGTTGCCCCACTGGGCTAATCGGTAATGATGAAGTGGTCGGGCCATCCATCTGCCGTATGGGACTAGGTCTGCAAACGAGTCGATGATACCTATGACTGAAGCGAGGTCGTGAAAGGTGTGAAGAGGCTGGTGAAGGAAGGTCCTTAGGGCAGAAAGGTGGGTATATCCTTTCTGGAGATGGCATGACTGTTGCTTGGTTGAGATTGAAGAATACTCCGAGGAAGATGAAGGACTGAGCCGATTGTAGTCTTGATTTGGCGAAGTTGATGCCTAGTCCTAGTTGATGAAAAAGAGACACGGCGATGTGAACGTTGTTGGGGAGGATCGTAGGATCGGAGTGAGGTAGAAGGCAATCGTCGAGAAAGGCATGGATACGAATACCTTGTTGGTGTTAAGTGTGCGAGTACTGGACGTAATACTAGAGTAAAGATCCGGGGAGCGGCGTTCAAGCCGAACGGTAGGCAGAGAAACTCGTAGACGGCTCCGTCGTGAAGAAAATGAAATAGGTGGCGGACAGAGGTATGAAGGGAAATGTGAAGGTAAGCGTCGGCTAAACCAATGAAATCGTCCAGTCTTTGGGGAGTAGAGAATCTCGTATGGACGAGACTGTTTCTATCTGAAAATGAGGGTTTATGATGAATTGATTGAGTGGCCGAAGGTTGAAGATCAGGCGTGAACCGCCCGATTTCTTGTCGCAGAGAAAAATGCTGCTGTGAAACCGGGGCTGATTGGTGGTGGTACGAGACGAACCGCAGCTTTTTGAAGTAACAGAAGAATTTCGGCACGTAATGCAGCAGACGCAGGTGTCTCCGATTCCCACGGCGGACTTCGCAGTGGAGGGGGAAATCGAGAACTTTGGTTTGAAACCGTCCAAAACAATAGATAGGATCACGGGGTTGGATGTCACTTTTTGCCTGGCTTTGGCATAAAAACGAAGGCGTCCCCCCACAACTCGTGGGGGTGAAGGAATTTCAATAAGTGATCGGGGGGGGGGGGGGATTGTTGACGACGCCTATCGGGGTTAGAGGATCGTCCCAGGGAACGAGCTCGACCACGTCCCTGGGATCGTGATGGAAAGGGCGATGAGGATCGCGGAGCGGAAACTGGGGTTGTGGAAGAGTTCTTTGTCGTAGCCCAGTCTTCTTTGGGAGGATCAGAACGAGGAGTAACCGAAGACCGCTGTCGGTGAAGGGATCGGTTCTTGTTGGGGCGCGGTTTCCGAGAGACATCTAGGTGAGGCACGACCTTGGGGATAGGCCCACGAAAGAGGCATTCGGATTCGTGTATCGGCAGGTGGCGGGTGGAATCGCGAAGATTTGGTGAAGTGTTAAGCGCGACTTCGCACAAAAGAAGTGTAGAATTCAACAGTGCTCTGGTAAACCAATTCATGGCATGATACGTAGCAAAGCAACTCTTCTTGAACACCTGGTTGATGAGGAACCCTAGTTGTCGTGTGTCATTGGGTGGATCGGTGTAGAGGCGCTCACAGAGGGCGTTGGCAGCTGTACTAAAGACATCCGCCTGTGAGGCAGCTCACAATCCAAGGCGAAGGAGATGGTTATTGTCTCGTAAAACGAAATGGGAACCGCGGCTCGTCGGGGAAAAAATAGTGCTGAACCAAAATCAAGTTTAGTGTCAGCTGTAAGAAATACCGATTCCGGGTAGGTATCGAAGTTGCGGGGATTAGCAGTCCCTTCCCCGATAGGATGAAAGAAAAAGCTTTCACGCCCCTGTCTAGGATGTAAGGAAGATCGTAATTTATCACTCAAGCCAAGCCCCCCCCCCCCCCTCGTGGTGTGGGACGGCTTTGGTTATTTCCTAAATTCAGGTTCGTTACTGGCCTGTAACAGATTAGCCTGTTTTTAGATGTTGTTCTGTTTAGCTACTATTTCTCCAGGAACTACGATCTTCCTTGTATGTCGTATCGGCAGAAACATGAGTAGGCTACTCAGTTCAGTAGTCCGTTGTGGCTGCTGGTTTATTAAAATAAATAAAAATACCATTTATTTATTTTGTGCTAATTTAACTTGGATCCCACTTGTTAAAATACATGCCAAGAAAAGTTACGTGGATCCTTTTTTTCATAAAAGTTGCATCCGGCTTTTACAAGCCATGAGACGTGATTTTCTGTAAAACCCTTCGAATTTACTTAATGTTTATTTAGGTAAATGTCGGATTCGTTTGGATACAGATATGTAACCTCTGTTGTTGACATGTAACCTTCCACTCGAGAAAAATGTAAATATTGTCATTTGAAAAGAAGATCGACCTTGTGTGGGCCGTTTTTACGAATTGCATTTGTGACCATATAAATGTATTTCAGCTTGGAGCCATAAAATTATAAGTACAAATGCGGTTGGAACCAATCTCGAAATCTTTTATCTTGGGCATTAAATAAAATTCTAGTTAGTTTAAAATATAAATTGGTATTTTAATCTAGGTTAAACTTACAGTTTAGTGCTTCGTTATTTGACACGGTTCACGTAACGTAATGGCAAGAGCGCTCGCACTCGTAGGCTAGTAACAGCTGTTAGCTAGTGCCAATGGTGAATTTTAGATTTGCGTGTCAACTCACTTAGAGTTGGAATTTTTCATTCATCGAGCTTTAGTCCTATAGCTATTAACTCCTAGTATTGCATAGCATTATTATTTTTAAAATAAAAATAAATTAATGTCAGCGCATTTCAGTTTGAAATTAGCATTGCTGAACCTATGATCGTCAAACCGGAACCAGATCCAAGAGAGCCGTTTTTGGCCAATCACAGGGCACGAGTTCGGCCAATGGGATGCTCGTGTGCTTGGATGCTCTTTTCTCAGTCTTAAAGAAAGCGCGGGCGTCTGAACGACGTTTTTTTTTCCGGAAGTCAAGTTGCCGATCGCTGGAAATTTAGGACTGCAACATGTAGCCAGCCAATAATCGCCTTAGGCGCAAACGCCTCAAGGCAATCGTCGAATTGAAATGCAGTTTACGAAATTGAGTTAGGTTTTCAACAATTGAGAAGCTTGAGCTCTCCTGTTCGTCCGCGTGAAGGCCCTGTATTTAAGGAAACGGACATTTGTAATCTGGGTCCCAAAACCACTGCAGATCGGCGGGACGCTATGCCTTTCCTAGAGTAGGCTCGCGCTTAGCCGAGTAGCGGATAAGCTGAAGATAAAGAAGTCGCGGTAGTACCATGACTTGGTAAGCTTTAGCTTTGTAAAGTACTTAAACTAAATGTAGTCTAAAGATACTTTAGCTAATAAGATCTTAGGGGGAAGGAATCCTAAAATGATTTAGACCCCAAGAAGATTAATAACAACTAGTCCTAGCTCTTAAGCCCAACCTTTCTTAGCCTACGCACTGAATGAGGACAAGCTAGTGTGAGGTCCACAGGTTCCTAAAAACCTTGATAATTTATTAATTTTCTTCCCGACCCAAAATCGTAAAGGGAAGAAGAATTATAATCGGGCCACTAAGAGAATGACTTGATGTTATCATCGATTGTTTAAGTCGTGGCCTCGCTCGTCTGTTTGAGGTGAGTGCAAGGTGCACTGTTGGCCATTCATTAGCCATTACCAAGAGACAGTATATTTCGTATGGTGTGGCAGCGTTATATTACGAGCTTGGTTCAGGGAGTTCCTGTCGTGCGAGACAGCTGCGGATGTGATCGAATCGAGCTCGCCCGTGCTTTGAATTCAATGGGAATGATGTGACACGGTCTCGTTTCGAGACGTTGTTACACATAAAGGTAATGTCAGCAATGAAGAAAGATAATTTATGGTTCCTCTCATAACATAGTGAAGTGATAAAATGTTGGCTCCAGTAGAAGTATTTTTACAGTAAAACCGATTTAAAAACAAGGTTTGTACTTCAACGTCACTCTTCACGCATCGATCATCCCCCCCTTGTGGTTGCTAGGCAACAACAAGTAACGCAGGCAAGCCATCCAAATTCAACTGCCCAAAAGCCAAACAAACAAAATAATTGTGAAATATTGAATTATTGTAAATACTTTTAATTTATTTAATTCAAAAAAATTAAGTAACATAAGACGAATTAAGAATAAATACGACTTTAGTCCTACGTGTCTAAAAAAAAAAACACTATCACGAAAAACTGTTGGACTACGTACGGTAACTGTTAAATCGATAGCAGTCTCGTGATTTCGATTGTTTGGTGATGCGAAAATAGTTTACAATAAATTCACACGTGTGACCTTGAAGCGTGTGTAAATCCTAAATTAAAGAGAAAAAGCGTGGTCAAAGTAAAACATTGGGTGTTAGTTGTCAGATAAGCATGCATTTCAATGCGACCGCTCATTTATTTACACACGTAACCAAAGTGTAGTTGCAAATCAACATCGTCTTTTGTCCACTTCCGATCATTTCGTAAGATTTCCCGTATCCAGACGTAAAGCCTTTGGTGTTGCACTAATCTTCTTTCATGGATTTGTTCTGTTGACAAACGTTTTGAATCCTAGCACGAAACAAAGCATCAGCGCATCGTTTTCCCTCTCACCGCTGACCTTAATTGCTGCTAACACCGATTACAACCATAAAAAAATGGCAAACTAGGCTGCGGTCCCCACTCCCAAATCACTCCTTTCATGTATGTGTCCAAAAAACTGGGCTGCAAAATGGGTGATAGACGCGGCCGTATTTTTTCCTGGCGTCTGTACATAACTTGCCCGGAAAAGCTTATAGGACTACGCACCTTGCAGGAGCCGTATAGGAAAACCTCACGACACAGTAGCAGCCATTTCACACTTTCTGGCTT
>JAHWFP010108212.1:19947-31562 GCA_023313725.1 Lithobius niger
GATGGCTTCGTGTACCCCTGGGCCTAGCGTCCAGTCCTGGAATTTTCCAGAGGGTAATGACTCAAGTCACCAGTAAAATCCCCAAATGTCTCCCGTTTTATGATGACATCCTGGTGAGCGGGAAGGGGGGTGAGCATGACGAATCGTTAAATAAACTGTTAAATGCTTTACAAGATGCAGGAGCCAAACTTAGGATCGAGAAGTGCAAACTGTCGCGGCCTGAATTAAAATATTTAGGCCACATGATAAATGCAGAAGGCCTGCATACACTCCCTGAGGTTTTCGAAGCAGTCACAAACGCTCCTAACCCAACATGTATTCAAGAGCTACAGAGCTTTTTGGGTTTTGTAAACCATTATTCAAAATATCTACCAAATCTCGCTCATTCTGTCACCAGTAACACGTTTATTAAGCCCAAGTGTGAAGTGGGTTGGGGGGGGGGGGGGGCAGAATGTGACCGAGCCGTGAGTAAAGTAAAAGAATTATTTCTTAAATCTAAAGTTCTGGTTCATTACGATCCGAAATTAAAGCTCAAACTCGTTTGTGACGGCTCACCTTACGGGGTCGGCGCGTGCCTCATGCATGTCATGAAAAACGGCGAATCGCGGCCGATAGCTTTCGCTTCACGTAAGCTAACTCAAGCAGAAATGGGCTACTTGCATTTTGATCGGGAAGCTCTCGGTGTGGATTGGGGAGTGAAGTGGTTTCACGAATACGTTTATGGTCAGCGATTCATACTGCAGTCTGATCAAAACGTCTGATCAGTCTGATCAAAAGTGATTTGGCTTTATGCCTAAAGAAATATACATTATTTACATTTTCATTGGGTAAATCGCCATAAAGACGATGCTCTTCTGGTAGGCAAGAGTGCTGCCCTCAGGTTTTTTCTTCGGTGGTGTTGAGGTATCCTCACCACGACCGTCTGATACAAGACCGCGTTTACACTTGAGTGCTCCAGTTAAATCCTTGCAAGTTAAACAGGATTGTAATTAAATTATGGATTTTTGGCCCTAAAAAACGAATACCGCAGATGGCAGCCGCCAGGGTTCAGCGTTGGGCAGTAATGATTAATGCTTACGATTATGAATTCGAACACATTGCCGGTAAACTTAACTTGACGCGTTATCGCGACTTCCCCTACCAAATACCAAGGAATTCAAAAAAGCAGAAGATCAGTATAATATTCTTGCTTTGCAAACTGTTTCTAATCTTCCAGTTTTAAACGAGACACTCGTTCTTGAAAGTAAACGTGATAAAATTCTTTCAAAAGTTTATCGTTACGTGAACCATGGCTGGCCTGACAAATGCGAAATTCCCGATCTGTTACCGTACTTCACACGCCGTGCTGAAATCTCGGTCGAAAACGAAACCCTATATTGGGGGTATAGAGTCCTGGTGCCGACGTCCTTGCGGAGACAAATCTTGAAAGATCTACACAGTACTCACTTAGGCATAGTTAAATTGAAAAGTTTAGCTAGACAAAAAGTCTGGTGGCCGAAGATTGACTCTGACATTGAAAATAAAGTCAAACCATGCCAAAATTGTCAAGCGTGTAAAGATACTCAAACATCTGGGCCAAAACACACGTGGGAATATCCACTAAAGCAGAATAATCGGATGCACGCGGATTTTCTCGGCCCGATGGACAATTGCATGTTTTTTATACTTGTTGACACACATTCAAAAATTCCTTTTGTGCATAAAATGAAGTCTACGACGTCCGCGCGCGTCTTTGACGTTTTAAACAATCATATAGCCTTATATGGTTGAATGGACAGCTTAGTTACGGACAATTCTGCCCAATTTATGTCTGCCGAATTCCAAAATTAGTTAAAATCCAATGGGATTAGGCACATGACGGGCCCAAGTTTTGCGCCTTGGACCAACGGATTGGCAGAAATTTATGTCCGCAATTTCAAGAGAGTCTACAAGGCCGCGCGGCGACAGGGTTCTACTATTCAAGAAAGTATAAATTCTTATTTGCGATCAGCACGTATCACTATCTCCGCTACCACGCACGCAACACCCGGAAAATTGTACTTTAACCGAGAATTAAAAGTCTCGGCTGGATTTATTGTTCCCTGACCCTATTGCAGTCGTTCGTAGTAAACAATTAAAACAATTACAGAGTACCCAACATCGTGAGTTGAAAACGTATCAAATAGGTGATAATGTTTGGTACCGTGACTTTAGTACTACAAATGATAGGCTATGGTCATTAGGTAAAGTAACTCGGATAGGCAGTAATCAATCCTATATTATCATTGACACTAACGGTAATACGATACGCAAACATCGCGAACAGCTAAGATTACGTACCGCTGAGCATGAATATCCAGAGCAGCCACTAAAAGCACCTAATCCGTTGGCGAAAATCAGTAATTTCGGCGTGAATAATAATGAGCAACATCACGCTATTTCAAAACGCATGTCTTTTGGCGGTAATACACGTGAAAAGCTAAGTTCTGCTGACGTAACTCCTGCTAGTAAATCTCTTGGCCAATCCAAAAAGTCAATTTCTGTTGCCGAGGGCTCAACTCCACCAATCAATCAGCTTGGAAAATCACCTGAGAATTTGCTACGCAAGTCACCAGGTGGCAGGAAATCTCCAGCGAAATTATCCCTCACACACGAAGTGGATGAGTCTGTAAACGTATCAGACGTCTGTGAGTCTGTCCAATCACCTTTGACTAGTAACAGCGCTTCTTCCGTAGATAATTCGAAGCCAGAAAGGTCACAACCTTCATCGGTTGTTACGTCACCATCTGCTAAGCAATCGCCACCGAAGCCAAGTCATGCTAACAATAAATCAAAACCGAATCCTAACAAACGTAAAGTTGTGCTATCACCAACACAGGTCGATATTGCTGCGCAACTTAATAATCCTCAAAATCGTTCGAAGCGACTGCATAGAGCTCCTGACAAGCTCAATTTGTATTTTTTTTAAATTACCAGTTGGCTACAACTTTTTCGTTTTTTTTCCGTTGTAAACTAGTTGCCCGTTAGCTTAACGAAAGTTCTTTTTAAACTGTAGCGCGTAACGCTAACATGTTTTATCCCTAGTTATTTGTGCACAGAAATGGCTCTGTTAATTTTAAAAATGTCCACCTTTAAAATTAGGTATAAATGTAGTGAATATTGTTGTTTGTGTGAAAAAATAATTTCACAGTTTTATCTATCGTTTCTTTTTGTATTTTCATGTATAATCCTTCACCATCGGAACAAAAAATTGTTTGGAGCCACAATTTCCACTCCGGTGATTACTAACCGAAAGTAACATCTGCACCGATCTCTTGGATGCCAGATGTCTTTCTCCAAGCAACGCTGTAGCGTTTCAGCTGCAGTAATGTTTGCTGCTAAAAAGAAATTTAACCAAAATGGCTACAACAAAACAACCAATAAAAATTGCTAATTGGATTTATTAAAAAATAGGAATGACCGGGTAACAAAAAACCGAGTCTCCGAGCCGAGTCCGAGTAATTAGGAATGAATACCCACCGATCCGAGTCCGGGTAGTAAAACCGGGTCAAAGATTTTTAATTTTTGCTTTATGTATAACCCATAACCGCCTGAAAGAACTTTCAGACTCTTTTTTTTTAGAGTCCATATGGGTCGGTTCTCGGATTCAAACCGGCATTCTCGTGGTTTGGAGCCGACGACGCTGACCACTGGACTGTGACTGCCCGCTTTGCTCGGGGTCCCCGGGGACCCCTCACAAAGCTCACGCTGGAACTTAGTTTTTCACTGTTGTACGTTGAAGGCGTGCGTTCGTATCTAGGCGGTTATGGGTTAATATGCAGCTTTTTTTACTTTGGCTTCGTTCTTCTTTTTTTTTTTTTTTTGCTTTCACTCATTTTCATTTTGCTTTCGTCCAGGTTTGTATTGCGCATAGTATAACAATGAACGAAAGCAAATAAAAGGACGAAACCAACTTTAAAAAACTGTAAAATACAAGTAATTCTTTCTTCCAAATGTTTTAATTATAAACTTTACGTTATTAAATAAAGTGAAGTCAAAAATTTAATTGACCAGCAATTCTTTGTTCCAAAATTTTTAATAATAAAGTGAAATGAAAAATAAAATAAATTTTGTTTACTTTGTCTCCCAATAGGCCTTTGTTGGCTTTAACCGTTTAAGCAACGATGTGGCCCAAGTGGAGCAACGACGTATATACGTGTCGAAACTTTTATAGGGAAGCGCGGGTCGAAAAATGCAATTTTCGGCCAAAATATCGACATGATAAAAGCTGAAATTTGCTTCCCGATATGTTGTGCATCGATTTCTGTACACAAAACGTTGTTTACGATGTCTATACTTTTATAAAAAGTACTTAAGTTGAGTGCAGTCTCACTAAAAACTGCAAAAATGTGGTATTCATTCCTTTTTCGTTCAAGAACAAAAAACTGTTCATTTTCGACAGCGGTAGCGATCAAACCATTTGACTGGACGCTGCCATCTTGGGTTCAATGAAAAGCTGGAATTCTGCTCTATCCGTGCCTCTCAACATATTTTCTCGATGCCCGTTTGGCATTGGCCAATCAGATGGAATGTAAGAGGCTCTTTCTGGCAGTCTCGAGCTGCCTTTCCAAAGCAATTGGAAGATCGCATTCCCTCATTAGCCAGTTGGCACCTCATGACCAATTTGGCGCACTCTCATTGGCTGACGGGCGATTTCACAATGACCGCCATGGCGCGCTTCGGATTTCACGTAAGCGCTTATGTTCAGTTCATTGTTGAAAATCACGAGAAAGATGCTGTTTCACAACATTAAAAAATTAAAACAGCAGCTGCGATGTACAACTAAAATGGAAAAGGACACTATAAACCTTCACAATAGCGCTTATCAGGTGGGAGCAACGATTTTTAGCTTAACTATCGCCGACTTACGGACGCGTTTTCTCAACACGGAGATTTTCAATTTTATTCGTTTACAGCCCGCAATTAATAAAATTGGTTCTCCGAAACTATTAAAGAAATTTATCAGATTTTTTCTGTGCACATTAATGAATATCTATTGCGTCCAAGTAGTTGTAGAGGGATCCAGAAGGTATAAATGAAACTATGAAAATAAAAATAATTTTTTTCAACAAATAATGATTACCCTGTTTGTACTCGGTCGAATTTTTACCGAGTCCGAGCCGGGTCAAAAATAGCATTACCCGGTACCGGGACGGGTATTTACCCGGACTCGGTCGAACCCTATTAAAAAATTTGCTCCTGAAATCAAAACAAAAATTTAAAACTGACCAGTTTTCAGTCAGTTTAGTAATGTTTAATTTTTGCTTAACCCTGTATATCTTCAGTTCTTTTAAACAGTTTTCAAAATAGTGTTTAGCTTTTTCTTCGAAAGCAAAAACTTATGTATATTTCTTACAAATAGGTAGTGAACTAAAAAAATACATCTAGCCTTCGTAATCATAATTTTATTTCCAGCTAGGCTTAGATTATTTTTTTTCTGTTTTTTTTTTTCACTCTCTGTATTGTGGAGTTGTCACTTGTGTGCTCCACAATGGCTGCCTTCAATTTAATTTAATGTCTTTATGTTAACCATACCCAGATAACCCTTTAACTACCTAATACGCTGTCCCATCATTTATATATAGTATTATGTTACATCACATGACTTCCTGTTGGAGCGCATGGTGGAGCGGATCGAATGCTTTGAGATGAGCGTGAAGACAGGTCCAAAGGCATCACTTGTTCAGAGGAAGACGCTGCCTTGGCAGCTGCTTTACGATTCTTGACTTGCAGCTTGAGTCTAGTGTACGATTCCTTTGCACGAGCGAGTTCCTCGCTGAGGGATGGCTGCCAGGAACCGGATATGAAGTCACTGTGTCGTGAGGCTGAGGGGAACCGAGACTTCAGACAGAAACGGATTCTCCATCGGTAACTGAGAATCGACGAGTTCATGATCCACTGTAAGTTCTAGGACTTCAACAATGCTTGGAGCCGGTTGCGTCAAAGGAACCGGAGAAGTGGATCGTGAAGGCGGATCGAAGATCCATCTTTAGGAGTACCTTCTGCCCGATGCATTGCGAAGTAATCGGAAACGTTAGACGATTGCCGGGTAACCGGGAATCGAGTATTTTTCGGAGTGATGTAACAGCGTGTGTCGTCGAAAAGAAAAGGTGAGAAATACTGCTCCGCTTCGGTTTTATACGAGGAGGCTGCGTAGTTAAGATGCGCAGTAGGTAGCGACGCGGAAGGATATCTTCGATTTAATTTCTCTAGATTAAACAGCATTTGGAGAAGAGAAATGCTTTAAAAAAAAGGTAATGCATATTTTCACGGCAACCACCAAAGCAGAATTTTCTGCCACTGTCTGCGACACCAATTGTCAGGGAAAAATTGTCTGCAGCTAATCTGTTTTTTCATATGGCTACGTGCATATTTATTGGTTTTTACTGAATAACTTTTCAGTGCTTTATTCTATTGATCTGGCTCTTCCACCAACGGAAAGGTCTCGTCGAGACGATTAAAATGGTGTATTGTAATGTCCAAATCGGTCAAAAATTGTCGAAACGACAGAAATTTGGTCAAAACGGCACGTAATTGTCTGCGACTGTGCCAGATTATCTGCGACATAGTCGCACGTCGCACCCCTTTCTGCCTTCGGGACGGCAACTAGAAACGTAAATTTAATAACCTTAGAAGACATACGAAGGTGATGTATATAATTACACTTTTAAGTTATACCTGCTTAGTGTTAGCTACACCTACGACCTGTCTTAAATTAATAGCTGATTTTCGCTGCTTGTACGGGATTCGAACTCACAACCGTCAGGTTAGCAGGCTGATGCCCTAAACATTAGGCAACACTGACTTTATGAAATTCACTAGTTTTGAAACGTATAATAAAATAATGTGACTTAATATTTACTTTGTTACTGATTGTTACAGGGCATTGACAACACCCTCCATCCTGCGAACACTTGCCCTTTTTCTTTGCTACTGTGCCAATAATGACTGTTCTTGGCCTTATTCATTGTTACCTTGCAAAAAGAGATTGTTACAGGGTATCGACAACAATACCCTTCATGTCACTTCCTCATCTTCTAACTAAAGTCACTACCTCCCCTTTTAACTATACTAATTAATATGGCTAGCTAAATAAATTTCATAAGAAATAGCAGGGGGGGGGGAGGGAGTAAAGAGAGGACACCTCCCCAAAATAATTTTTTCCAGTTAACTTTTTGTGTGTTTGAACATAAACTTTATATTTTTTGCATTCAGACTTGGAACTGACACATGTGATATGCGGGTCAAACAAATCGAACATGATAGGCTGCTTTGTAGCGATATGTCCGTATTATTTCGTTTCATTTGTTTTTCTAATGAAGGCCTACGTGGGGGAATGGGGGGGGGGGTACGAACGAATACTACCCCCACCCCTTAAATATCTCGGGAAGAATACAATTCTGCATCATGACTTTTCATTTTAATATCATTTTCCTATTTTAATGTCTAATTTCGTTAATGCATTAATACCATTAGACTCGGAACTTACGCGTGCTACGTGGCCCGCAAATTGAGCACGATACGCTGCTTTGCACCAGCCCATACTGATGAAAAAATAAAGTAGTTAAGTAAAATGCTTTACCGACCCCCCCCCCCCTCCCCCTATAAAAAACACGCCTTTCCCCAGTGCATAACTATTTTATCGGCACTTTCCCACTTATTTCAACGGATTTCAATTTTATAACTATTATACCACAAACGTTTAGCCGGGGAGAAGGGAGGATTTCTTCGGTTTGGGCGGTGGAGGATGTGGGCAGGAATGGAGAAAATTGGGTAAGATACCAGGAATTCCACAGTGACTGTAATAGTATTTTTTTTTAATACAAACGAGTTGCGTGCAAATGCAATCCTTCAAAAAAATCTTAACTTTACACAAAATTATAGTCGAACTATTCCAACAGAAACACGAGAGGAAAACAGCAGAAAAACTGGATTGTTTGTGTGATATTGCAACATTCGCAGAATCGTGGCCGATTTCTAATGCACTGGTTGTTTACGTTTTCATTATTAATGCGTGAGCACGCCGATTCACGTCTGACGTCACAAGGCCTTTCAGTGGGCATATATTACGTCAAGAATCAATCCACTGATCGACCTTCAGGACTACACTGTTACGCGGTTTCGCGTGTGTGAAGAAGCGGGTAATGTTCCTCTTAACTGTATGCCCCAAAACTTCTTCAAAACCGTCACCGCCGATTTTTACCACGCATCAGAATTGCTAAGGAATTTAAAAAGAGGCTATTAAACATACACAACAAAAAAAACTAGGCTAGCAACTGTTGTTGCTCACAAAAGCACGGGAAAAGAAACTTGCTTTTAATTTGGTATGGTTGTTGGCCACGAACCATCGTGGTGTTAACAAGTTACGCTGCAAATACAAAATACTTTTTGGGAAGTCTTTCTTCCCTCAACAAAAGAAAAGATAAATTATCTGTTAATACGTACATACAGTAATTAAATTGACAACTTGAAGATGTAAAAAAGGCTGCAAATCAATTAACGAAATTTTTGTTCTGGAAGATTAATGTTTCATATTTGGTAAAGCTTCAGTGTAGCCGTCGCCAGTTGGAGATTAAATTACGGTCACTGGCAACAATAATAAATGCATTTAATCGATAAAAAATGCATTTCTATTTTTTAATCTGCTTTTAGCTGATGATTTCAAATGCATTTGCCTATTGCCAATCCGTAGCCATGAAATTCTCCCACTTAACATGTAGCAGATGAGCTGAACAGAGGTTGAAAGGCACCAGACTGTCCAATTTAAAACTTAGAGTGTAAGAGAATGTAGAGTTAGCACAAGCACCTTGCCCGCTACCATGCAAATGTGAATACTAGGCTGCAGCAGAATCGTGCAATACGATATTATTTTATGCAGGTGGTGAAGCGATACACATGTCTTCCATGGTGACTGACAGACTGAGTTACTGCAGCCACGTGGTTCATACAAGCACGATTCATTTCAAAAACGTGAATGGTAGACAGAAAAAAATTCCTATGCCCAGGTATGGAAAACGTCCGGTCAGAAGAAGTTCGAGCAAAGAAACGAAAAGAAATCCAAATCCAATCCAAAACAAGGGCAAGGGGGGGGGGGGGAGAGAACAAAACTGGTGCTAGTATGGATGTTACTTAATCCCTGTCTACAAGCAACAGTGACGTGTAACAGAACGTAATGTAGGCTACAGTAGTTGTATTTTTCGAGGCAGCTTTGAAAGTCTTGCTGCGTAGTTATTCTTTTGGTAGAATGCTAATTTCACGGTTTGACAATACGATTTCATTGACTAGCACCCTTCACCAATGTTGGTTGACACTCTGCAAATGGTGAAGAAAATTCAGCAATTGGCGACTTAAAAAGAGGGCGACTGATTAACAAACTCTGATGCTCAAATTGTCATATCTCGAGAACCGTACTAGCTATAAATAAGGGATTTGCGGCGCTGCATGCAGATTTAAAAGGGCTATCTTCCCAAGCACGCAATACTGCTACTAGCCTCTACCTGATTGAGGTGTGAAGATTATTGTAGCCTACACAATATTTAAACATCAAGTAACAGCACAAAGTCTACTAAATTGTGTCTATGTGGTAAACCTGGAGATTAATGGTCGCCAGTAGACAGGTGGCGATTGAAGTACATTTGTTGGCGATTCTGTCTTTTTAACCACTCAACAATTTAGCGAATGGATTAACGAGATCACCATGGATCAACGAGATTCCAGTGGAGTAACGAGATTAACAATGCCATCTTTAAAAAAAATCCCAAAATAGAAAAAAAGTTCCTAGAGCCTGAAGCAGAGCTGTCACCAAAATCGCTTCTTTAAATTCCTATTTCCTTTCCACCCTCACTAAATACTCAAGTCTTCCCTTTCTCCAACTAAGTTGGATTTTATTCTTAGCGTGGATACCCACCCACCTTAGTATCGAAGGTCAAAGTCGTGGGAATCTGCTGTATCCAATATGTTAAGCAGCTGTAAAAACTTTTTTTTTAAACTTTAAGTTCAATGGAAAAAGGGTTTAAATAATTTTTTTTTACACTTTTAAGTCTAGTTTGACTTGCGAGGTGATTTTCATGCCCGAAAGAGTGTCAATTCTACGTAATGACAGTAGTAAAAACTGGCATATCTTGAACGCAAATCAACTTACTATTCTTAAGTAGCCTAGTGGTTAAAATGTACTTACAACTGTCGGAAGAACCGCCCCCCCCCCCCCCCCCCCCCACACGCAAAAAAAAAAACAATTAGGATGGCAACTGAACTTTGGATGTTGGCAAGTTACTGAACTGGTTTTGCTAGCCTCTGGTTAATGGGTAAAAATGTTAAATCTCCAGGTTTACTATGTGGTGAGAAGGTATTTGGCGAGTGAATTTTAATGTCTACTGGCCAAATGGTGAGTGCCACACAATTCCCATTCGTGAAGGTTGTTGACTAGTCGCGAAACGGTTTGCAGTGGCAGAATCGGCGCAAAGGGTGATGCTACGTAGCATTACAGCTTGGTCTGTTACAGAAAGATTTAGCGCCTAACTGTCAAACACACCAGAAGGATTTTTTTTTTTAAAGAGCCTTTATGGCAATAAGATGACAAATCGTATTTAGGAAAAATAAAAAAAAAAATTGTCAAAATTTGTTCACGGACCAAATAACTAATTTATGTATGTGATGTGACTCTAGTTCTGCTTGCGGATTTCAAACGCTGATTTCAAATGCCGGTAGTTCTTCGCTTAGCAGGTATCGACACGGAGCACTTCCGTGCACACTCTGTGCGATCAGCGGTGGCTTTGGCCGTTGCAGGCTGTGGGGTATCGCCTGCCCAGATCATGTCCTTAGCTTAGCCAACTCACCATCGGTGTTAGCTACGCAGCTTTCAAACGCTGATTTCCATAGTGACAATGTAGTTGAAAAAAGTTACGAGTTGTGTAGATTAGGCCTGATGAACACAGACATCGTCGGTCTGTTGAAAATTCGCAAGAATACTGGTACAATATATTGGTTCTAAAAATATGCGTAATTTCTCTTTTAATAATCGAACGATCAAGAATGGTCATGCAGGTAGATGAATGCTACTCGTTGCCTGGGGGAGGGCTGGGTTGGAGATTCGTTCTTTTACGTCATGCATTTTGGTGCTGGTTTGGTTGGCTTTCTGCAGGCAGGCATTGAAGGAAAACCTGCCGGATTTCGAAGGGCAAGAAACTTCTCAACTGAAACACCCATCATCCAATAAACCACTCAAGCTACACGAAAATTGACACGTGCTTAGCATGTCCCTGATTGCCCCGCCATGAAGAGGGGAGTCTACTTGGTTCCGTGTGGGAGCTGTAACACTGTTTACATTGGCAAAACCCATTGTTCCATCAACATCTGTTTGAAAGACCACGTCACAGCTACCAGCACCCACGGGCTCTCTAACGGCATTGCCACCCATTTACAAGACACCATTTACTCTGTCGATTGGAACAACACGAGTTGTCATAAAATTCCGTCACACATTAAAAAAGTGTCCGCATTTTTATGCCGTCTGCCAATCCAACGTGGCAAACGTTGCATGGCAAAGATATCCGCAATGCATTGCAAAAGCATTTCGGTTTCTGTGTTTGGCCTAAGAT